>NC_069489.1:3122609-3165609 GCF_026875155.1 Cherax quadricarinatus | reverse complement strand
CCCTAGGTACCTTACCCTCTTTCACACTCTTATTAAATAAAAACAGTAACCACTCCAAAACTATATCCCCACCTACTTTTAAAATTTCTATTTTTATCCCATCATTTCCAGCTGCTTTACCCACTTTCATTTTACTCACTGCCCCATGCACTTCCTCCACACTCACAACTGGGGGCTCTGGTGGCCTGGTGGCTAAAGCTTTCGCTCCACACTTCGAGGACCTGGGTTCACTTCCCATCCAGTGTAGAAACATTGGGCGTGTTTCTTTACACCTCTTGTCTATGTTCCCCATCAGTAGAATGGGTACCTGGGTGTTAGTCGACTGGTGTGGGTCGCATCCTGGAACTCTGACCTAATTTGCCCTAAATGCTCAGGATAACAAGCGGCTTTCTGTATAGTAGAATGTCACTGATATCAGCTATTGCCTGTATACCATGTACATGTACTTGTCGTAAATAAAGATATTATTATTATTCCTCACTCCTAGAAGATGTAATTCCTCCTTGCCCTAGACAAGAAATCACAGCTTCCCTATTTTCATCAACATTTAACAATTCCTCAAAATATACCCCCTATCTACCTGATACCTCAAACTCTCTATTTAGTAACTCTCCTCTCCTATTTTTTACTAACTAATTCATTCTTTTCCTAGGCTTTCTCAGCTTGTTAATGTCACTCCAAAACTTTTTCTTATTTTCAACAAAATTTGTTGATAACATACCACCCTCTCTCTCATTTGCTCTCTTTTTACATTGCTTCACACTCTCTTAACCTCTCTTTTTCTCTCAGTATACTCGTCCCTCTTTGCATCACTTCTACTTTGTAAAAACTTCTCATATGCTAACTTTTTCTCTCTTACTTCTCTCTTTACATCATCATTCCATCAATCGCTCTTCTTCCCTCCTGCACCCACTTTCCTGTAACTACAAACTTCTGCTGAACACTTTAACACCATATTCTTAAACTTACCCCATACATCTTCTACCCCATTACCTATAATCTCACTAGCCCATCTGTCCTCCAACTGTTGTTTGTATCTTACCCTAACTGCCTCCTCCTTTAGTTTATAAACCTTCACTTCTCCCTTACTTGCTGCCACCATTTACTTTGTATCCTATCTAAGTTTTACTTTCACTGTAGCTACAACTAAAAAGTGACCTAATATAACTGTGGCCCCTCTATAAACATGTACATGCTGAAATCTACCCAAAAATCTTGTATCTACTATTATGTAGCCTAGCAAACTACTGTTATATCTTGTATACTTATTTATGCACTTTTTCTTAAAGTATGTGTTACCTATAACCAAACCCCATTATATACAAAGTTCAATCAAATACTCCCCATTATCATTTACACTTGGCACCCCAAACTTACCTACCACACCCTCTCTAAACGCTTTTCCTACTTTAGCATTTAGGTCCCCTCCCAAAATTACTCTCTTACTTGGCTCAAAAGTTCCTTACAACTCGCTTAAAATCTCCCAAAATTTCTCTATCTCCTCTACACTCCTCTCTTCTCCAGGTGCATACACACTTATTACGACCCACTTTTCACATCCGACCATTATTCTAATCCACATAATCCTTGAATTTATACATTTATATTCCCTCATCTCTCTCCATAACTGATCCTTTAACATTATTGCTACCCCTTCCCTAGCTCTAACTCTCTCAGATACTCCTGACTTAATTCCATTTATTCTCGCCCAAACGAAACTACCTACCCCCGCCATCATTGATTCGCTTAGGCCAGGACATCCAACTTCTTTCATATTCATAACATCAAATCATTTCTTTCTTATCATCCCGCACTTACATCCATGCACATTCACACATCCCAATTTTAAAAAAAAATTTTCCGGTTGAGTATAGTACCTTTTTTATAACAGGAGAAGGATTACTAGCCCATTGCTCCCGCATCTAGCACCTCCTGCGTACACGCAAAGTTCACGGAGGACGAATTCTGGTTCCACTTCCCAATGAGATAAGAATAAATAAAGAAGAACAAGAACTAGGAAGAACTAGAAGAAAACAGTATACAATATGTTTGTACATGTAGTGTAGTGGTGGACCTAAGTGTAAGTTAGAAGTAGCAAGACCATATCCTGCAACCTGCATGTTTATGAGACAGAACAAGACACCAGCAATCCTAGCATCATGCAAAACTGTTACAGATTATTATATTATTATTATTATTATTTATTATTATTATTATTATTAGTTATTATTATATTATTATTTATAATTTAGTATTATTATTATTATTATTATATTATTATTTTATTATTATTATCTATTATTATTAATATATTATCTAATATTTATTATTATTATTATCTATTATCATTATTATTATTATTATACATTAATATTATATTATTATATTATTATTATTATTTATATTATAATTATTATTATTTTATTTATTATATTAAATATTATTATTATTTTATTATTATATTATTAATTATTATTTAATATATTATTATTATTATTAATTATTATTCATTATTATTATTTATTATAATGCTGTTAATACATTAGCAGTTTCCCAGTGACAACACGTTTCATTAACATTTCACTCCACATCACTATTGACAGAGAGCCGCCTAAATACAGTTAAAAAACTACACAATATCTCCACCTCTTTTTACAGTGCCAGCACTATACCTCCACCTCCAGGACTTACCCCCTGCCAGCACTAAACCGTCCAACCTTCCAGGAATTACACCCTGCCAGCAACTATACCTCCACCGAGCAGCATGACTCAGGTCCCTCCAGCAACTATACCTCCACCTCCAGGACTACACCCTGCCAGCTCTATACCCCCAACCTCCAGGACTTCACACCCTGCCAGCACTATACCTCCACCTCCAGGAACCTTACAACACCCTGCCAGCGTCTATACCTCCACCTCCAGGACTTACACCCTGCCAGCACTATACCCTCCACCTCCAGGAACTTAGATCCTGCACAGCACTTTACCCTCCACCTCCAAGACTTAGATCCTGCCAGCACTATACCTCCCAACCTCTGGAACTTAGGTCCTTCCATCACTATACCACTGCCACCTCCAGGACTCAGGTCCCTCCCGCACTATTACCTTCCACCCTCCCAGGACTTAGGTCCTACAAGCATAAACCTCCAACTCTCCAGGACTAAGGTCTTCCATCACTATAACTCCACCTCCAGAGCTATGAGGCCTGCAGCACTATACCTCCACCTCCAGGACTTAGGTCTCTGCCAGCACTAAATACTCCCACCTCCAGGACTTTACGCTCCTGCCAGCACAATACCTCCACTCTCCAGGACACTCAGATCCTGCAGCACTATACATCCAACTCAAGGACTCAGTCCTGCCAGCACAATGCCTCCACTTCCTAGGATTCAGGTCCTGACAGCACTATCATCCTCGCACCTCCAGGAACTCAGTGTCCTGCCAGCACTATACCAACTCACTCCAGGACTACAGGTCCTTGCCAGTACCTATACCTCCACCTCCAGGACTCACTCCCCTGCCATCACTACTTCCTAAACCTCCAGGCCTCAAGTTCCTGCCAAGCCTAAACCTCCACCTGCCAGGACTCAGGTCCTTGTAGCCAGCACTAATGCCTTCCACTCCCCAGGACTCAGGTCCGGCAGTCAACTATGGCTCCACCTTCCATGACTAGTCCTGGCAGCACTATGGCTCCACTTCCAGGACTCAGGTCCCTGGCAGCACTATACCTCCACCTCCAGGACTCAGGTCTGCCTGCACTATGCCTCCCCACTTCAGGATTCAGGTCCTGCTAACGGTTTCCCCTGAATATCCTACCATAAAATATTTGGTCACACTCAAACAGATAAGTCCAAGTTATAAAAACATTTCACAAACGAACCCACAAACAGGAGAAGGGGAGATTACGACTACGTTTCCGGTACTGACTTGGTCCATTTGACTTGCACCGAACTTGGACCATTGAATCTGTAAATCGTCCCCCAAGTCCAGACTTAAACGTTCGTCGTAACTAGTTCCCCTTGTCCTATGTGCGGGTTATTTGTGTATGTTCCAGTCACGGTATTGTGCCCTTGTGTTAGTTAATAAAACAACCAAATACCTCCACTCGGCCTTTCCAACACGTTCTGAGCATGCTTTTCTGGAATTCCAGACCCGTCGCCCACACAAACATTTTTATCCTCCGCCTACTTCAATCCTTTCCTAGGTCGATTCATACCCCGCCTGCATCCTTATAGATTTATACGCCCTCCATGTTATTGTATTACATTCCAACGTGTCCTCTAAATGTCCTAACCACATCAACAACATCCTCCTCAGCCGTCTGAATAATACTTTTCGCACCCTGCATCCTCCTAATTTCCAAGCTGCGGATTTCTCTGCGTATATTCACTAACTGAATATTTGGCCCCACGACACGTCCATCACTGTCCTCCAGCCTTTTCCTTTTTACAACATTCACCACCCCTTCTTCACACCCATATAAAAGCGCTGTGTACTACTATACTCTAGAACATTCCCATCTAGTTTCCTATGTATTATTCTTTGTTTCAACCGGACTTCAACACAGCAGCTCCTAATAATTCTAATCGATTCCACCTCATCTTTCATAGACCTATATACTGACAAGTCCACTTCCCAAATATCTAAATGCCTTCACTTCCTCTCTTACTCCCTCCCCTCCAATCTGGTATCTTAACATTCATTAGCTAAGGAATGGAGAGAAGAAGAACTGAAATGGTACACTAATATATATAACTTGAAAGAGAGTCACCAAATAGGAACATAAGGAACACGATAAAAGACCTGGGAATAATTTGTCAGCGGACCTTTCATTGTAAAGCCCATAACAAGACAAAGCTCACAACAGCCAGGAAGATGACGGGTTTGTATTCAGAACTTTCAAAACAAAAGAAATAATACCGAGGTGACACTCTTCAAGTCACTAAGTTTTTCTCAGACCTCAACATTAAAATATTGCTCAGAGCTGACGGCCCCGTTCCAAAGCAGAAGAAATTATCAAGAGCTGGAACAAATCTAGAGATCGTTTACGCTCATATTGAGCCTGTAAAGTCATCAAAACTACTGAGAACGTCTTCAAGTCTTGAACATGTACCATTGGAGCGAGGAGAGAGAGATAAACGCGAACATAATATATACCGGAAAGTACTCGATGGGTCTGTTCCCGATTTCTGCACACTGCCCATAGACGAACATACTGGAGTGAGAGATAATGGAAGAGTAAAAATATACCCAGTGAGGAGCATGGGTGCGGCGTGGGCACAATAAGGGAACACTGTATCAACATCCGGGGTTCAAGGAACTATTCAACAACTTACGATAAAGATAACAGAAACATTGCAGGAACAAGTGTAGAAGCCTTCAAGAGGAAAACAGCACAAGTATCTTCACCAGGTGCCAGATCAACCCGGCTCTGAATGGATTATGTGGGGCAGTGGGCCTCCAGCAGGAACAGTCCTGGTTGACCGCAGGCAAACACCCAGACGAGCGTGGCCCATGGCACGGGCTCAGATAGTAGAAAAACTCTCAAAACTTCTTCAAAGTATATCAAAGGTATATCCTCATAACCTCGCTCTCTTCACTGTGTTCAACTTTTAATTTCTTCTTTTTACATACACCTCTCTACCTTCCCTACAGATTCTCCAAAAGTACAGTGTCATCAGCAAAAACCAACTAAAGATAACATCCCCACTTTTGTGGTAGATATGTGTCTCTTAATCCCACACCGGACTGCAACACCCGAGAATTTATCTACTAATACAACTGTATCCTAATAAATATATTTAACAACCATGTTGTCATCATGCATTCCCTCTAAGTCCTACTTTTATTGGGAAATAATCTCCCTCACCCCTACACAAAGACTAAATAATAACAGAGTAAAATCTAAGGCGACTACAGTGAAAAAGCTTCTGTTCCAAAAGGCACAGTCACTCGCTCCTATTCCTGATCCTCATCCTCATATTGACATAGACAAAATATGTGAGTTATAGCTCCATGTCTTCAGTTGCAGATGACAACCTGAATAGCCATGACAGTGTCGTCCATCGAAGACAATGTAAGACTCCCAAGCGGACATCAACCAAATCTTAAATGGGCCGCAGACAAACAATATGAAGTTCATTGAAGAGAAAATTCAACTACTCTGATAATGGAAATTAAATCTTTATCAGGGGTATAAGCAAATTCTATCCAAACAATAGAGCGAAAAACTACGTGTGGTTGAAGGCGACCTGGAAGTGATAATGTCAGAAGACCTCACCTTTCAAAGATCCATCAACAATGTATCTACCCCTCATCTACTAGAAATGAATAGGATGGATAATGAAACCTTTCAAAATTAGGAATATTTTTTGGGGCCCCCCCAAGCCCATGATGTATTCTCTTTAAATTGTTGTTCTCTTCTAGACTGGAATACTAAGCTGTACAACTAACTGCCAACGATTCAAGGCAGCGAAACTGCTGACTGAAGAATATACAGAGAACTTTCTCGGCCAAGCAAAAGTACAAAAAAAGCCCCTAAATTTACTGCCTGCTCTTTATAAGTGTCTTTCATTTGATTCCTTGGAATGTAGGCGAGAAAGATACATGACTAATAACCTTGAGCACACGAAAAACCACTACCTACGAACGCACGAGACACGGCAGGAATACACTGAGAGGAACAACACAATAAGTGTCCAAGGACACCAGGACTGTTCCACTGCCTTCCAGCATACATAAAATGGTTTACGCAAACAACTTGTGGCAGTCTTCAGGAAGGCTCTGACAGGCACATACAAGTCAGTACCAATCAGCCTGTCTGTGTTTTGTTTTGTCAGTTACGTGCAGTAGCAGTAACAGGCCTGGTTTGATCTGCTACTTTGTCTGAGATACATGTCTAAATTTATCTTGAAAACATTCTACATTTATTACGGCAATATTTCAGATACATTGTTTATAGTGTCCGAACCCACGACTGTGATAACAGAGAAACTGTGAATACTGTGTTTACTGGTGATACTGTGATACTGTGATACTGTGTTACTGTGATACTGTGTTACTGTGTTACTGTGATACTGTGATACTGTGATACTGTGTTACTGTGATACTGTGATACTGTGTTACTGTGATACTGTGATACTGTGTTACTGTGTTACTGTGTTACTGTGTACTGGTGATAACTGTGATACTGTGGTTAACTGTGTTTACTGTGTTACTGTGATACTGTGATACTGTGTTACTGTGTTACTGTGTTACTGTGATACTGTGATACTGTGATACTGTGTTACTGTGATACTGTGTTGGCTGGTATCATGTTTTCTGTGTTAACTGTGTTACTGTGTAAACTGTGATACTGTGTTACTGTTTACTGTTTTACTGTGTTACTGTGATACTGTGTTACTGTGTTACTGTGATACTGTGATACTGTGTTACTGTGTTACTGTGTTACTGTGATACTGTGATACTGTGTTACTGTGATACTGTGTTACTGTGATACTGTGTTACTGTGTTCTGGTGATACTGTGAATAACTGTGTTACTGTGCTTTACTGTGTTACTTGTGATACTGTGATAGTGTGTTACTGTGATACTGTGTTTACTCGAGATAACTGTGTTTACTGTGATACTATGATAATGTATTACTGTGATAAAACTGTGATACTGTGATACTGTGGTTACTGTGATAACTGTGGATACTAGAATTACTGTGATACTGTGATACTGTGATACTCGTGTTACTGTGTTACTAGTTGTAACAGTGTTTACTGGTGATACTGTGATACTGTGTTACTGTGTTACTGTGATACTGTGATACTGTGTTACTGTGTTACTGTGTTAATGTGATACTGTGATACTGTGTTTACTGAGATACTGGTGTTACTGTGATACTGTGTTACTGTGTTACTGTGATACTGTGATACTGTGTTACTGTGTTACTGTGATACTGTGATACTGTGATACTGTGTTACTGTGATACTGTGTTACTGTGATACTGTGTTACTGTGATACTGTGATACTGTGTTACTGTGATACTGTGATACTGTGATACTGTGATACTGTGATACTGTGATACTGAGATACTTGTAATTACAGTGATACTGTGATACAGCGATAACTGTGATACTGTGTTACTGTTATACTGTGTTACTGTTTATACTGTGATACTGCATACTGTGACAACTGTGTTACTGTGATTAACTGTGTTAACTCGTGATACTGTGATACCTGTTTTACTGTGATACTGTGATACTGTGATACTGTGAATACTGTGTTACTGTGTTACTGTGTTACTGTGTTACTGTGATACTGTGATACTGTGTTTAACTGTGATACAGTGTTACTGTGATACTGTGTTACTGTGATAACTACTGTGATACTGTATTAACTGTGATACTGTGATCTGTGATACTGTGATATTTTGTGGTTTAACTGTGATACTGTGATACTGTAATAGGTGTGATACTGTGATACTGTGATACTGTGATACTGTGTTACTGTGATACTGTGATACTGTGTTACTGTGATACTGTGATACTGTGATACTGTGATACTGTGACACTGTGTACACTGTGATACTGTGAATACTGTATACTGTGATAGCTGTGAAACTGTGATAATTTGTGATTACTGTGATACTGTGATGCTGGTTACTTGTGAACACAGTGATACAGTGTTACTGTGATACTGTGATACTGTGAGTTACTGTGATACTGTGTTACTGTGATACTGTGATACTGTGATACTGTGTTACTGTGATACTGTGATACTGTGTTACTGTGATACTGTGATACTGTGATACTGTGATACTGTGATACTGTGATAGGAGGGGGGGGGGGGGGGGGGAGGGGACTGTGTTACTGTGAACGTGATACAGAATTAAACTGTATAACTGTGATACTGTGATACCTGTGATACTGTGTTACTGTGATACTGTGATACTGTGTTACTGTGTTACTGTGACACTGTGATACTGTGATACTGTGATACTGTGTTACTGTGATACTGTGATACTGTGATACTGTGATACTGTGTTACTGTGATACTGTGATACTGTGTTACTGTGATACTGTGATACTGTGATACTGTGATACTGTGTTAGCTCGTCTGATATCTGTTTTTCCAACTGTGAATAACTGTGTTTACTATGTGTTATCTGTTGATACTGTGATACTGTGATACTGTGGTACTGTGTTACTGTGTTACTGTAGATACGAGATACCTAGAGAGTGTTACTGTGATACTATGATACTTGTGATACTGTGATTACTGTGTTACTGTGATACTGTGTATACTGTGAAACTGTGTTACTGTGTTTACTGTGAAACTGTGATACTATGTACTGTGAATACTGTGATTCTGGTTACTTGAATACTGTGGTTTAATGTGATACTGTGATACTGGGCATTACTGTGGTTACTGTGTTACTGTGTTACTGTGTTACTGTGATACTGTGATACTGTGTTACTGTGTTACTGTGTTACTGTGATACTGTGATACTGTGTTACTGTGATACTGTGTTACTGTGTTACTGTGATACTGTGATACTGTGATACTGTGATACTGTGATACTGTGTTACTGTGTTACTGTGATACTGTGATACTGTGATACTGTGTTACTGTGATACAGTGATAGCTGTGATACTGTGTTTAACTGTGATACTGTGCTACTGAGATACTGTGACCTGTGTTACTGTGTTACTGTGTTACTGTGATACTGTGATACTGTGATACTGTGTTACTGTGATACTGTGATACTGTGATACTGTGATACTGTGTTACTGTGTTACTGTGATACTGTGTTACTGTGATACTGTGTTATACTGTGATACTGTGATACTGTGCTACAGTGATACAGTGATACAGTGTTACTGTGTAACTGTGATACTTTTTGGATAACTGTGAAACTGTGATACTGTGTTAAACTGTGATACTGTTATTATTGTCGATAACTGTGTTTACTGAGATACTGTGATACTGTGAAACTGTGATACTGTGATATCTGTGTTACTGAGTGATACTGAGTTACTGTGAAACTGTGATAACTGTGGATACCCTCTGTTACGTGTGATACTGTAGACATAAACTGTGATATCTGTGATACTGTGTCGAACTGTGAAACTGTGTTACTGGATACTGTGAGTTTACTGTGATACTGAGTGCGATACTAATTGTGTAACTGCGTGATACTGTGATACGTGATACTGTGAAACCTGAGCGATAACTGTGCTTACTGTGATACTGATAATCTATAACTAGTGTTACTGTGTTACAGTGTTTACTTTGATACTGCGTGATATCTGGTGATACTGTGACCACTGTGATACTGTGTTACTGTTTGATAAAACTGTGTTACTGAGATACTGTGTTACTGTAGATACTGTGATACGCAGCGTGATACTGAGTTGTTACTGCTGATACTGCGCGTGATTAACTGTGACTGCAGTTGATTACATGCGTGAATACTGTGATTACTCTGATACTGTGAAACTGTGATACTGTGATACCTGTTGGGGTTAACTGTGATACACTTTTGTATACTTGTGATAACTGTGCTACTGTGAACAAAACCTGAGGAGTTACTGTGATACTGATGATCACTGGGAGATAACTGAGAAACTAACTGTGATTAAGCTCCGTGATACTGCGTGATAGCTGTTTTTGGGACAAATTAACTGTGTTTATCGTTGATATGTGTTACTGTGATACTGAGAGTATAGCTGTGCGTATACTCAGTGATACTGCGTGTTACTGTGATACTGTGGATACTGTGTTACTGTGATAACTGTGTGATACTGGTGATACTGTGTTACTGTGAACTGTGTTTACTGTGATACTGTGTTACTGTGATTACTGTGATACTGTCCATACAGTGTACTGTGAACTGGATGAATACTGTGATACCGTGGATACTGTGATACTGTGTTACTGTGAATACTGTGTTTACTGTGATACTGAGTGTTACAGAGTACACGCTGTGTTTTATTATTTGTTTGTTTACTGTGATACTTGGTGAGCGTGAATACTGTGATAACCTGTGATACTGTGTAACTGTGAGTGCTGAGTAGAAACTGAGTGTTACTGTTTAGTTCTCACTGTGATAACTTGTGTTACTAGTGATACTGATGTTACTGGTGATACTGTGATGCTGTTTACTGTGATACTGTGAAAGCTGTGGTAAACTGTGATACTGTGATACTGGTGATAACACCTGTGCTAACTGTGTTTACAGCGCTGATAAACACTGTGTTACTGTGACACTGTGTTACTGTGATACTCGCGGTTACTGTGGATACTGTGATACTGTGATACTGGTGATACTGCTTTACTGTGTTACAGTGACAGAATACTGGATACTGTGATAATGGTGTTACTGTGTTTACTGTGATAAACTGGTGATACTGGTGATACTGTGTTACTGTGAAACTGTGATACTGGTGTTACTGTGTTACTGTGTACTGTGGTGATACAGTGAATACTGTGTTACTGTGTTGTACTGTTGATACTGTGTTACTGTAGATACTGTGATACTGTGAATATGCGATGTTTACTGTGATACTGTTTAATGTGATACTGTTGATACTGTGTTACCTGTGTTAACTGTGTTACTGTGAATACTGTGTTCACGTGATACTGAGATACTGAGTTACTGTGTTACTGTGTTTACTGTGTTACTGTGATACTGTGTTACAGTGACATAGCTGTGTTTACTGTGATACTGTGATCCTGTGGATACTGTGCTACTGTGTTACTGTGATAAACTGAGTTACTCTGTGATACTGTGATACTTGTTACTGTGTTTCTGTGTTACTGTGTTTCTGTGATACTGAGGTTAACTGTGATCACTGTGGAATACTGAGTAAATTAATGTGTTTTACTGTGTTACTGTGTTACTGTGATAAAACTGGTTTACTGTGATACGTTGTTACTGTATACTGTGTAACTGTGTTACTACTGTGATACTGGGATACTGTGTATATGTGATACTGGATACTGTGTTACAGTTTTACTGTGTTACTTTGTACTGAGTTAAAGGAGGATACTGTGATACTGTGACATGATTTGTGTTGCAGTGTGATACTTGTGATACTGTTGTTACTGTGATACTGTTTTATAACTAGTGATACTGTGCATACTGTGTTACTTGTAGTCTACTGTGATACTGCGATACTGTGTATACTGTGTTACTTGTTACTGTGTTTACTGATGTACTGGAGATACTGTGATACTGTGCGCTAAATTGTATACTGTGTTGCTGTGATTGCTGTTTTACTGTGATACTGTGATACTGTGATACTGTTACTGATACTGTGTTTACTGAGGCATACTGTGATACTGTGTATACTCTGTTTACTGTGTTACTACATGTGTTACTGTGTTATCTGTGTTTACTGTGATTCTGCGATACTGTGTTACTGTGTTACTGTGTTACTGTGTTACTGTGTTACTGTGATACTGTGATACTGTGTTACTGTGTTACTGTGATACTGTGATACTGTGATTAACTGTAGATAAGTGTGAAAGCGTTATAAACTGTAAACTTGTGCAACGTGCTACTGATACATTTGAGACATCTGTGATACAGTGACACAGTGATACTGTGATACAGTGATAAAATAAACCATAATACTGTGATGCTGTCACACAGTGAAACAGTTAAATACTGAAGACAGTCCATACTGTGGATACCGAGATAATATGATGCAGTGATACGTGATACTGTGAAACCGTGATGCAGTTATTCCATGGTACAGTGATACTGTGAAATCAGAGATACTGTAGATATAGAAATACAGCGTTACAGTGAGATATCAGTGATACAGTGATACAGAGACAACGGGTTGATACAGTGAGACGGTGATACTGTGAATAACATTGAGATACTGTGATACAGTGACTCTGTTATACTTTGACTAACATAGACACTTAGAGATACTAGAGATACTCTGAGATAATGATAGAGTGATATTTATGATACTTGTATACTTGGAATAATTGTGATAACTGTAATAACTGTGAAAAGAGGCAAACTGTGATACAATGATTGCGTGATTCAGTGATACCAGTAATACAGTGAGCACTGATTACTCTGATACTGTTTACCTTGATACAGTGATACTGTGATACAAGATTTACTGTGATCTGTGACGCAGTGAAATCTGTGATACAGTGATAAACTGGGATCCTATGATACAGTGATTAACTCGTGATACAATGATACAGTGATACTTGTGCTGCAATGATACTGTGATAATCAGATACGTAAAGACTCAAGGTACAATTATAGTGAGTGATTACTGAGATACAGGGATACTGTGCATAGCAGGATACAGTGGATTCTGTAATGCTGTGGTACAGTAATGCTGTTAAAATTGTAATACAAGTAAACTGTGATGTACATGAAACAGTTTTACACTGATACAGTGATACTGTGGGTACCCGGATAATCTCATACTGTGATACAGTGGCACTGTGATACTGTGATGCAGTGATAATCTGGATAACTGTGATACAGTGAAAACACTGTTGATACTGTGATACAGTGATAATGTGATACAAAGATACTGTGATACAGTGTTACTGTGTTACTCGTGGGATTTCTGTGTTAACTGTGATACTGTGATAACGTGTTTTAACTGTGTTTACTGTGTACTGAGTTACTTTGTTTACTGTTTTACTGTGGTACTGTGATACTTTTATTTACTGTGTTACTGTGATACTGTGATACTGTGTTACTGTGTACTGTGATAACTGTGTTACTGTGTTACAGTTTACTGTTGTTACTGTGATACTTTGTATACATTGTGTTTAACTTGTGATAGCTGATGAAAACTGTGTTACTGTGTGTACATGTGATACGTGATACTGTGATACTGTGATAACCGTGATAACCAGTGAAACTGCGTGACACAGTGATACAGAAGATAATGGGATACTGTGATACGTGACACAGTGATACAGTGATACAGTGATAAAAAAATACCATAATAACTGTTATGCGTCACCACAGAGATATGTGATACTGAGCAAGACAGTCAATAACATGTGATACAGTGTTAATATGAATCTAAGTGATAATGCGAGATACGAAGAAACAGGTCTGATGCTGTTATTCCAGGGATACAGGGTGAATACTGTGATACAGAGATACTGTGATATGTGAAATACAGTTGATACTGTGATACAGTGATAACAGTGATACAGAGAACCACTGTGATACAGTGATACGGTTATAGTTTTGTCTGTGATAAAGTGATACTGTTTATAATCAGTGACACTGTGAATACAGTGGATCCTTTGATACTGTGACACCAGTGATACTGCGTGATATAGGGATACCTGTGACCATCAATGATACCAGTGATGTTATGCGAACTGTGATACTGGATAATGTGATAACGTTGTACCAGATTAATATTGGTGATACAGCGTGATACTGCTGTAGATCGATACTGTGATGCAAGTGATACTGTGAAACTGCATAACTCTGATAATGTGATACATTAGTACCGTGAAAATTAGCATACTGAGATACAGAGATGCAGTGACAACAGTCATACGTGATACTGCAAGATACAGTGATACACGTGATTCAGTGATACTTGTTGATGAATGATACAAACAGCTGTATTCAGTGATACTGGTGACACCATCGATACGATGATACTCTGATACTGAGTACGGCAGTGATTTCTGTGATGCATAGATACTGGGATCCTCTGATACAGTGACTACTGTGGTATATCACTGTATCACTGTTGATACAGTGATTACAGTGATTCTGTTATCTGTGATACAATAATAACTGTGATAATGAGATACAGTTATACTGTGGTACAATGATACAGTGTTACACTGATACAGTGATACAGTGGTACATTGATAATCTGATACTGTTGATACAGTGACACTAGTGATAACTGTGATGCAGAGAACTAACATTCTGGTACTGTGATACAGTGACACTGTGATAACTGTGTATACAGTGATATGTGATACAAAGAAACTGTTCTACAGTGAATTCTAGGATACTCTGATATAAGTGAAATCTTGAGATACAGTTATAACAGTGAAACAGTCAATACTGTTTGATACAATGAATACTTTTGATACTGATCACAGTGATACACTGAATATATATATAAACTGTAGATTAAGAGATATCACTTGAAGATGTGATAGAGATGTTCAGTTTTACTGTCATACAGTGATACAGTAATACGTGAAAGAGAATACATTGAAACAGGTGATACTGTTGAGAATGTACAGAATACTGTTTGATAACTGTGAATGCCTTGAAACTGTAAATAAAAAAGATACAGTGGATACAGGAGATACTGAGAACAGTGATTCTGCGTTGATACAGGTTGATACTGTTTTATACCTGTGAAACAGTGGTCAGATGATACTAGTGATACAGTGAGCGCTGGTGAAATCAATTAATACAGTGATTAACTGTGGAACAGTGATACATTGAAACCAGTGATACTGTTGATACAGTGATACTAATGATATCGTGATAAGGTGTAATACTGCTAAACAGTTGATACAGTTGACACTGTGATACTGACCACACAGTGATTACTCTGAGATACAGTGTACTGTGATGGGCAGGCGTGATTAGATGGATACTGTGATACTGTGGAACCGTGATCTATAAGTTTGCAGCGTGATTTCAAGGGGGGGGGGGGGGGGGGGGGGGGATACAGTGATGCAGTGCGATACTGTAAAACAGAGATACATTTGAAACAGTGATTCTGTTGATACAGTGATCTGATTGAATCGAGAAACAGTGATACGCTAAGCAGTTGATACTGAGTGACACGTGATACTGTCACACAGTGAACTGTGATACAGTGATACTGTGATGCAGTGATAGTGATACTGTGGTACTGTGTGACACAGTGATTAACAGTCAATACAATGATACTGTTGATACAGTGATACAATGATACTAGTGATACTAGTAATATTGTGCGACACTGTCCACAGTGATATTGTGATAAAAAAACCTGACATACAATGATGCCGTGATAGAGTGATACAGAGTGATACACTGTGAAACAGTGATACTGTGATTACTGGCGGTTCTGTGATATTGAGATACAGTGATACAAGATATACTGTGAAAACACTGATCACAGTGATACAGTGATACTGTGATACTCTGATACAGTGAAACTGGTGATACAGTTAAAAAGTGATACTGTGACCCTGTTATACTGTGAATGCAATGATACATGATACTGTGGATACAGAGTGTTTACTGTGATAACTGAGTACAGTGTTACTGTGATACAGTGACACTGTGATGCTGTGACACCAGTTATACCTTTTGATACTGTGATACATTGATACTGTGAATACAGTGATACGTGATACAGTTGATAAACTCGTGATACAGTGGTAATAAAAGTAGATTACGAGAGTTTAACAGTGATACTCGTGACAAACGACAGGATATTGTGGTACAGAGAATACTGTGGTCAGGTGGCTAACTGTGATATCAATGCTTCCAGTGATATTGTGATTCGTGTGATACAGTGATACTGTGAATAAACCAGAGTTACAGTCTGGAGTCATACTGATGAAACTGTGTACACTGTGTTCATACAATGATTACAGTTGATAGTGGTGACTCCGTATACAACAGCGATACCGTGATACGTGTTACTGTGACACAGTGAAACTATGATGGCAGTGACACCTCTGATACAAGTGATAGTTGATACTCGGTGATACTTGTCAACAACAGAGAAACAGGATACTGTTATAGTGAAGACTGTGTACATGTATACTGTGATAAAGTTGCACATCTGATATAGTTGGATCCTGTGTATGCAGTCTGATATATGCTGATTACAGTGACGCAGTTGTACTTTGAACTGAGATAACTGAAACTGTAATACAGTGATACTCCCTAATCATGTGATACTGTGATACTGCATACAGTGATACAGGAAATGCTTGTATAACCCTGTGATGCAGTGAATACACTGACACAGTCTACAGTAATAGTGTGATACTGTGAATAATGTGGATACTGTGACACCTGTGCTACAGTGATACTGTTAAACTGTGATTACTGTGGTACAGTGATCCTGTCCAATCAATGATACATTGTGATTCTGGTGATACAGTATTACTGTGTATAACTGTGATACAATGATACGCAGAAAAAGATACACTGAAACCAGTGTGAAACTGTTTCATACTGCGATACAGTGAACTGTGAATACAAGTTAAACTATGATACTGTGATACAGTGATACTGTGATACAAGTGATAACTCTGATACTTTGAATACTCTGATTACAGTGATACCCTGATCCTGTATTACCTATAATCTCACTAGCCCATCTGTCCCTCCAACTGTGTTTGTAATCTTACCCTAACTGCCTCCTCCTTATTTATAAACCATTCACTTCTCCCTTACTTGCTGCCACCATTTATTACTTTTGTATCCTACTAAGTTTAACTTTCACTGTCGCTACAACTAAAATAGTGACCTAATAAACTGTGGCCCCTCTATAAACAAGTACATGCTGAAATCTACCCCAAAAAACTAGTAACTACTATTAAAAAGCCTAGCAAACTACTGTAATATCTAGTATACTTATTTATCGCACTTTTCAATATAAAGTATGTGTTTACCTATAACCAAACCCCATTATATACAAAGTACAATCAAATACTCCCCCCATTATCATTTACACATTGGCACCCCCAAACATACCTACCACACCCTCTCTAAACGCTTTCCCTACTATAGCATCTAGGTCCCCTCCCCAAATTACTCTCTAACTTGGCTTCAAAAGTTCCTTACAACTCGCATAAAATCCCCAAAAATTCCTTAACTCTTGCCCTCCTCTCTTCTCCAGGTGCATACACACTTCATTACGATCCCACTTTTCACATCCGACCAGTTATTCCAATCCACATAATCCTTGAATTTATACATTATATTCCCTCATCTCTCTCTCATAACTGATCCCTTTACATTATTGCTAACCCCTTCCCTAGCTCTAACTCTCTCAGATACTCCTGACTTAATTCCATTTATTCTCGCCCAAACGAAACTACCTACCCCCGCCATCATTGATTCGCTTAGGCCAGGACATCCAACTTCTTTCATATTCATAACATCAAATCATTTCTTTCTTATCATCCCGCACTTACATCCATGCACATTCACACATCCCAATTTTAAAAAAAAATTTTCCGGTTGAGTATAGTACCTTTTTTATAACAGGAGAAGGATTACTAGCCCATTGCTCCCGCATCTAGCACCTCCTGCGTACACGCAAAGTTCACGGAGGACGAATTCTGGTTCCACTTCCCAATGAGATAAGAATAAATAAAGAAGAACAAGAACTAGGAAGAACTAGAAGAAAACAGTATACAATATGTTTGTACATGTAGTGTAGTGGTGGACCTAAGTGTAAGTTAGAAGTAGCAAGACCATATCCTGCAACCTGCATGTTTATGAGACAGAACAAGACACCAGCAATCCTAGCATCATGCAAAACTGTTACAGATTATTATATTATTATTATTATTATTTATTATTATTATTATTATTAGTTATTATTATATTATTATTTATAATTTAGTATTATTATTATTATTATTATATTATTATTTTATTATTATTATCTATTATTATTAATATATTATCTAATATTTATTATTATTATTATCTATTATCATTATTATTATTATTATACATTAATATTATATTATTATATTATTATTATTATTTATATTATAATTATTATTATTTTATTTATTATATTAAATATTATTATTATTTTATTATTATATTATTAATTATTATTTAATATATTATTATTATTATTAATTATTATTCATTATTATTATTTATTATAATGCTGTTAATACATTAGCAGTTTCCCAGTGACAACACGTTTCATTAACATTTCACTCCACATCACTATTGACAGAGAGCCGCCTAAATACAGTTAAAAAACTACACAATATCTCCACCTCTTTTTACAGTGCCAGCACTATACCTCCACCTCCAGGACTTACCCCCTGCCAGCACTAAACCGTCCAACCTTCCAGGAATTACACCCTGCCAGCAACTATACCTCCACCGAGCAGCATGACTCAGGTCCCTCCAGCAACTATACCTCCACCTCCAGGACTACACCCTGCCAGCTCTATACCCCCAACCTCCAGGACTTCACACCCTGCCAGCACTATACCTCCACCTCCAGGAACCTTACAACACCCTGCCAGCGTCTATACCTCCACCTCCAGGACTTACACCCTGCCAGCACTATACCCTCCACCTCCAGGAACTTAGATCCTGCACAGCACTTTACCCTCCACCTCCAAGACTTAGATCCTGCCAGCACTATACCTCCCAACCTCTGGAACTTAGGTCCTTCCATCACTATACCACTGCCACCTCCAGGACTCAGGTCCCTCCCGCACTATTACCTTCCACCCTCCCAGGACTTAGGTCCTACAAGCATAAACCTCCAACTCTCCAGGACTAAGGTCTTCCATCACTATAACTCCACCTCCAGAGCTATGAGGCCTGCAGCACTATACCTCCACCTCCAGGACTTAGGTCTCTGCCAGCACTAAATACTCCCACCTCCAGGACTTTACGCTCCTGCCAGCACAATACCTCCACTCTCCAGGACACTCAGATCCTGCAGCACTATACATCCAACTCAAGGACTCAGTCCTGCCAGCACAATGCCTCCACTTCCTAGGATTCAGGTCCTGACAGCACTATCATCCTCGCACCTCCAGGAACTCAGTGTCCTGCCAGCACTATACCAACTCACTCCAGGACTACAGGTCCTTGCCAGTACCTATACCTCCACCTCCAGGACTCACTCCCCTGCCATCACTACTTCCTAAACCTCCAGGCCTCAAGTTCCTGCCAAGCCTAAACCTCCACCTGCCAGGACTCAGGTCCTTGTAGCCAGCACTAATGCCTTCCACTCCCCAGGACTCAGGTCCGGCAGTCAACTATGGCTCCACCTTCCATGACTAGTCCTGGCAGCACTATGGCTCCACTTCCAGGACTCAGGTCCCTGGCAGCACTATACCTCCACCTCCAGGACTCAGGTCTGCCTGCACTATGCCTCCCCACTTCAGGATTCAGGTCCTGCTAACGGTTTCCCCTGAATATCCTACCATAAAATATTTGGTCACACTCAAACAGATAAGTCCAAGTTATAAAAACATTTCACAAACGAACCCACAAACAGGAGAAGGGGAGATTACGACTACGTTTCCGGTACTGACTTGGTCCATTTGACTTGCACCGAACTTGGACCATTGAATCTGTAAATCGTCCCCCAAGTCCAGACTTAAACGTTCGTCGTAACTAGTTCCCCTTGTCCTATGTGCGGGTTATTTGTGTATGTTCCAGTCACGGTATTGTGCCCTTGTGTTAGTTAATAAAACAACCAAATACCTCCACTCGGCCTTTCCAACACGTTCTGAGCATGCTTTTCTGGAATTCCAGACCCGTCGCCCACACAAACATTTTTATCCTCCGCCTACTTCAATCCTTTCCTAGGTCGATTCATACCCCGCCTGCATCCTTATAGATT
This sequence comes from Cherax quadricarinatus, assembly GCF_026875155.1. Lineage (NCBI taxonomy): Eukaryota > Metazoa > Arthropoda > Malacostraca > Decapoda > Parastacidae > Cherax > Cherax quadricarinatus. Next base: position 3,145,013 of record NC_069489.1, on the reverse strand, counting down.
TATACGCCCTCCATGTTATTGTATTACATTCCAACGTGTCCTCTAAATGTCCTAACCACATCAACAACATCCTCCTCAGCCGTCTGAATAATACTTTTCGCACCCTGCATCCTCCTAATTTCCAAGCTGCGGATTTCTCTGCGTATATTCACTAACTGAATATTTGGCCCCACGACACGTCCATCACTGTCCTCCAGCCTTTTCCTTTTTACAACATTCACCACCCCTTCTTCACACCCATATAAAAGCGCTGTGTACTACTATACTCTAGAACATTCCCATCTAGTTTCCTATGTATTATTCTTTGTTTCAACCGGACTTCAACACAGCAGCTCCTAATAATTCTAATCGATTCCACCTCATCTTTCATAGACCTATATACTGACAAGTCCACTTCCCAAATATCTAAATGCCTTCACTTCCTCTCTTACTCCCTCCCCTCCAATCTGGTATCTTAACATTCATTAGCTAAGGAATGGAGAGAAGAAGAACTGAAATGGTACACTAATATATATAACTTGAAAGAGAGTCACCAAATAGGAACATAAGGAACACGATAAAAGACCTGGGAATAATTTGTCAGCGGACCTTTCATTGTAAAGCCCATAACAAGACAAAGCTCACAACAGCCAGGAAGATGACGGGTTTGTATTCAGAACTTTCAAAACAAAAGAAATAATACCGAGGTGACACTCTTCAAGTCACTAAGTTTTTCTCAGACCTCAACATTAAAATATTGCTCAGAGCTGACGGCCCCGTTCCAAAGCAGAAGAAATTATCAAGAGCTGGAACAAATCTAGAGATCGTTTACGCTCATATTGAGCCTGTAAAGTCATCAAAACTACTGAGAACGTCTTCAAGTCTTGAACATGTACCATTGGAGCGAGGAGAGAGAGATAAACGCGAACATAATATATACCGGAAAGTACTCGATGGGTCTGTTCCCGATTTCTGCACACTGCCCATAGACGAACATACTGGAGTGAGAGATAATGGAAGAGTAAAAATATACCCAGTGAGGAGCATGGGTGCGGCGTGGGCACAATAAGGGAACACTGTATCAACATCCGGGGTTCAAGGAACTATTCAACAACTTACGATAAAGATAACAGAAACATTGCAGGAACAAGTGTAGAAGCCTTCAAGAGGAAAACAGCACAAGTATCTTCACCAGGTGCCAGATCAACCCGGCTCTGAATGGATTATGTGGGGCAGTGGGCCTCCAGCAGGAACAGTCCTGGTTGACCGCAGGCAAACACCCAGACGAGCGTGGCCCATGGCACGGGCTCAGATAGTAGAAAAACTCTCAAAACTTCTTCAAAGTATATCAAAGGTATATCCTCATAACCTCGCTCTCTTCACTGTGTTCAACTTTTAATTTCTTCTTTTTACATACACCTCTCTACCTTCCCTACAGATTCTCCAAAAGTACAGTGTCATCAGCAAAAACCAACTAAAGATAACATCCCCACTTTTGTGGTAGATATGTGTCTCTTAATCCCACACCGGACTGCAACACCCGAGAATTTATCTACTAATACAACTGTATCCTAATAAATATATTTAACAACCATGTTGTCATCATGCATTCCCTCTAAGTCCTACTTTTATTGGGAAATAATCTCCCTCACCCCTACACAAAGACTAAATAATAACAGAGTAAAATCTAAGGCGACTACAGTGAAAAAGCTTCTGTTCCAAAAGGCACAGTCACTCGCTCCTATTCCTGATCCTCATCCTCATATTGACATAGACAAAATATGTGAGTTATAGCTCCATGTCTTCAGTTGCAGATGACAACCTGAATAGCCATGACAGTGTCGTCCATCGAAGACAATGTAAGACTCCCAAGCGGACATCAACCAAATCTTAAATGGGCCGCAGACAAACAATATGAAGTTCATTGAAGAGAAAATTCAACTACTCTGATAATGGAAATTAAATCTTTATCAGGGGTATAAGCAAATTCTATCCAAACAATAGAGCGAAAAACTACGTGTGGTTGAAGGCGACCTGGAAGTGATAATGTCAGAAGACCTCACCTTTCAAAGATCCATCAACAATGTATCTACCCCTCATCTACTAGAAATGAATAGGATGGATAATGAAACCTTTCAAAATTAGGAATATTTTTTGGGGCCCCCCCAAGCCCATGATGTATTCTCTTTAAATTGTTGTTCTCTTCTAGACTGGAATACTAAGCTGTACAACTAACTGCCAACGATTCAAGGCAGCGAAACTGCTGACTGAAGAATATACAGAGAACTTTCTCGGCCAAGCAAAAGTACAAAAAAAGCCCCTAAATTTACTGCCTGCTCTTTATAAGTGTCTTTCATTTGATTCCTTGGAATGTAGGCGAGAAAGATACATGACTAATAACCTTGAGCACACGAAAAACCACTACCTACGAACGCACGAGACACGGCAGGAATACACTGAGAGGAACAACACAATAAGTGTCCAAGGACACCAGGACTGTTCCACTGCCTTCCAGCATACATAAAATGGTTTACGCAAACAACTTGTGGCAGTCTTCAGGAAGGCTCTGACAGGCACATACAAGTCAGTACCAATCAGCCTGTCTGTGTTTTGTTTTGTCAGTTACGTGCAGTAGCAGTAACAGGCCTGGTTTGATCTGCTACTTTGTCTGAGATACATGTCTAAATTTATCTTGAAAACATTCTACATTTATTACGGCAATATTTCAGATACATTGTTTATAGTGTCCGAACCCACGACTGTGATAACAGAGAAACTGTGAATACTGTGTTTACTGGTGATACAGTGATACTGTGATACTGTGTTACTGTGATACTGTGTTACTGTGTTACTGTGATACTGTGATACTGTGATACTGTGTTACTGTGATACTGTGATACTGTGTTACTGTGATACTGTGATACTGTGATACTGTGTTACTGTGTTACTGTGTACTGGTGATAACTGTGATACTGTGGTTAACTGTGTTTACTGTGTTACTGTGATACTGTGATACTGTGTTACTGTGTTACTGTGTTACTGTGATACTGTGATACTGTGATACTGTGTTACTGTGATACTGTGTTGGCTGGTATCATGTTTTCTGTGTTAACTGTGTTACTGTGTAAACTGTGATACTGTGTTACTGTTTACTGTTTTACTGTGTTACTGTGATACTGTGTTACTGTGTTACTGTGTTACTGTGATACTGTGATACTGTGTTACTGTGTTACTGTGTTACTGTGATACTGTGATACTGTGTTACTGTGATACTGTGTTACTGTGATACTGTGTTACTGTGTTCTGGTGATACTGTGAATAACTGTGTTACTGTGCTTTACTGTGTTACTTGTGATACTGTGATAGTGTGTTACTGTGATACTGTGTTTACTCGAGATAACTGTGTTTACTGTGATACTATGATAATGTATTACTGTGATAAAACTGTGATACTGTGATACTGTGGTTACTGTGATAACTGTGGATACTAGAATTACTGTGATACTGTGATACTGTGATACTCGTGTTACTGTGTTACTAGTTGTAACAGTGTTTACTGGTGATACTGTGATACTGTGTTACTGTGTTACTGTGATACTGTGATACTGTGTTACTGTGTTACTGTGTTAATGTGATACTGTGATACAGTGTTTACTGAGATACTGGTGTTACTGTGATACTGTGTTACTGTGTTACTGTGATACTGTGATACTGTGTTACTGTGTTACTGTGATACTGTGATACTGTGATACTGTGTTACTGTGATACTGTGTTACTGTGATACTGTGTTACTGTGATACTGTGATACTGTGTTACTGTGATACTGTGATACTGTGATACTGTGATACTGTGATACTGTGATACTGAGATACTTGTAATTACAGTGATACTGTGATACAGCGATAACTGTGATACTGTGTTACTGTTATACTGTGTTACTGTTTATACTGTGATACTGCATACTGTGACAACTGTGTTACTGTGATTAACTGTGTTAACTCGTGATACTGTGATACCTGTTTTACTGTGATACTGTGATACTGTGATACTGTGATACTGTGTTACTGTGTTACTGTGATTACTGTGTTACTGTGATACTGTGATACTGTGTTACTGTGATACTGTGTTACTGTGATACTGTGTTACTGTGATAACTACTGTGATACTGTATTAACTGTGATACTGTGATCTGTGATACTGTGATATTTTGTGGTTTAACTGTGATACTGTGATACTGTGATAGTGTGATACTGTGATACTGTGATACTGTGATACTGTGTTACTGTGATACTGTGATACTGTGTTACTGTGATACTGTGATACTGTGATAATACTGTGATACTGTGACACTGTGTACTCTGTGATACTGTGAATACTGTATACTGTGATAGCTGTGAAACTGTGATAATTTGTGATTACTGTGATACTGTGATGCTGGTTACTTGTGAACACAGTGATACAGTGTTACTGTGATACTGTGATACTGTGATACTGTGATACTGTGTTACTGTGATACTGTGATACTGTGATACTGTGTTACTGTGATACTGTGATACTGTGTTACTGTGATACTGTGATACTGTGATACTGTGATACTGTGATACTGTGATAGGAGGGGGGGGGGGGGGGGGGAGGGGACTGTGTTACTGTGAACGTGATACAGAATTAAACTGTATAACTGTGATACTGTGATACCTGTGATACAGTGTTACTGTGATACTGTGATACTGTGATACTGTGTTACTGTGATACTGTGATACTGTGATACTGTGTTACTGTGATACTGTGATACTGTGATACTGTGATACTGTGTTACTGTGATACTGTGATACTGTGTTACTGTGATACTATGATACTGTGATACTGTGATACTGTGTTAGCTCGTCTGATATCTGTTTTTCCAACTGTGAATAACTGTGTTTACTATGTGTTATCTGTTGATACTGTGATACTGTGATACTGTGGTACTGTGTTACTGTGTTACTGTAGATACGAGATACCTAGAGAGTGTTACTGTGATACTATGATACTTGTGATACTGTGATTACTGTGTTACTGTGATACTGTGTATACTGTGATACTGTGTTACTGTGTTACTGTGAAACTGTGATACTATGTACTGTGAATACTGTGATTCTGGTTACTTGAATACTGTGGTTTAATGTGATACTGTGATACTGGGCATTACTGTGGTTACTGTGATACTGTGTTACTGTGTTACTGTGATACTGTGATACTGTGTTACTGTGTTACTGTGTTACTGTGATACTGTGATACTGTGTTACTGTGATACTGTGTTACTGTGTTACTGTGATACTGTGATACTGTGATACTGTGATACTGTGATACTGTGTTACTGTGTTACTGTGATACTGTGATACTGTGATACTGTGTTACTGTGATACAGTGATACTGTGATACTGTGATTAACTGTGATACTGTGCTACTGAGATACTGTGACCTGTGTTACTGTGTTACTGTGTTACTGTGATACTGTGATACTGTGATACTGTGTTACTGTGATACTGTGATACTGTGATACTGTGATACTGTGTTACTGTGTTACTGTGATACTGTGTTACTGTGATACTGTGTTACACTGTGATACGTGATACTGTGCTACAGTGATACAGTGATACAGTGTTACTGTGTAACTGTGATACTTTTTGGATAACTGTGAAACTGTGATACTGTGTTAAACTGTGATACTGTTATTATTGTCGATAACTGTGTTTACTGAGATACTGTGATACTGTGAAACTGTGATACTGTGATATCTGTGTTACTGAGTGATACTGAGTTACTGTGAAACTGTGATAACTGTGGATACCCTCTGTTACGTGTGATACTGTAGACATAAACTGTGATATCTGTGATACTGTGTCGAACTGTGAAACTGTGTTACTGGATACTGTGAGTTTACTGTGATACTGAGTGCGATACTAATTGTGTAACTGCGTGATACTGTGATACGTGATACTGTGAAACCTGAGCGATAACTGTGCTTACTGTGATACTGATAATCTATAACTAGTGTTACTGTGTTACAGTGTTTACTTTGATACTGCGTGATATCTGGTGATACTGTGACCACTGTGATACTGTGTTACTGTTTGATAAAACTGTGTTACTGAGATACTGTGTTACTGTAGATACTGTGATACGCAGCGTGATACTGAGTTGTTACTGCTGATACTGCGCGTGATTAACTGTGACTGCAGTTGATTACATGCGTGAATACTGTGATTACTCTGATACTGTGAAACTGTGATACTGTGATACCTGTTGGGGTTAACTGTGATACACTTTTGTATACTTGTGATAACTGTGCTACTGTGAACAAAACCTGAGGAGTTACTGTGATACTGATGATCACTGGGAGATAACTGAGAAACTAACTGTGATTAAGCTCCGTGATACTGCGTGATAGCTGTTTTTGGGACAAATTAACTGTGTTTATCGTTGATATGTGTTACTGTGATACTGAGAGTATAGCTGTGCGTATACTCAGTGATACTGCGTGTTACTGTGATACTGTGGATACTGTGTTACTGTGATAACTGTGTGATACTGGTGATACTGTGTTACTGTGAACTGTGTTTACTGTGATACTGTGTTACTGTGATTACTGTGATACTGTCCATACAGTGTACTGTGAACTGGATGAATACTGTGATACCGTGGATACTGTGATACTGTGTTACTGTGAATACTGTGTTTACTGTGATACTGAGTGTTACAGAGTACACGCTGTGTTTTATTATTTGTTTGTTTACTGTGATACTTGGTGAGCGTGAATACTGTGATAACCTGTGATACTGTGTAACTGTGAGTGCTGAGTAGAAACTGAGTGTTACTGTTTAGTTCTCACTGTGATAACTTGTGTTACTAGTGATACTGATGTTACTGGTGATACTGTGATGCTGTTTACTGTGATACTGTGAAAGCTGTGGTAAACTGTGATACTGTGATACTGGTGATAACACCTGTGCTAACTGTGTTTACAGCGCTGATAAACACTGTGTTACTGTGACACTGTGTTACTGTGATACTCGCGGTTACTGTGGATACTGTGATACTGTGATACTGGTGATACTGCTTTACTGTGTTACAGTGACAGAATACTGGATACTGTGATAATGGTGTTACTGTGTTTACTGTGATAAACTGGTGATACTGGTGATACTGTGTTACTGTGAAACTGTGATACTGGTGTTACTGTGTTACTGTGTACTGTGGTGATACAGTGAATACTGTGTTACTGTGTTGTACTGTTGATACTGTGTTACTGTAGATACTGTGATACTGTGAATATGCGATGTTTACTGTGATACTGTTTAATGTGATACTGTTGATACTGTGTTACCTGTGTTAACTGTGTTACTGTGAATACTGTGTTCACGTGATACTGAGATACTGAGTTACTGTGTTACTGTGTTTACTGTGTTACTGTGATACTGTGTTACAGTGACATAGCTGTGTTTACTGTGATACTGTGATCCTGTGGATACTGTGCTACTGTGTTACTGTGATAAACTGAGTTACTCTGTGATACTGTGATACTTGTTACTGTGTTTCTGTGTTACTGTGTTTCTGTGATACTGAGGTTAACTGTGATCACTGTGGAATACTGAGTAAATTAATGTGTTTTACTGTGTTACTGTGTTACTGTGATAAAACTGGTTTACTGTGATACGTTGTTACTGTATACTGTGTAACTGTGTTACTACTGTGATACTGGGATACTGTGTATATGTGATACTGGATACTGTGTTACAGTTTTACTGTGTTACTTTGTACTGAGTTAAAGGAGGATACTGTGATACTGTGACATGATTTGTGTTGCAGTGTGATACTTGTGATACTGTTGTTACTGTGATACTGTTTTATAACTAGTGATACTGTGCATACTGTGTTACTTGTAGTCTACTGTGATACTGCGATACTGTGTATACTGTGTTACTTGTTACTGTGTTTACTGATGTACTGGAGATACTGTGATACTGTGCGCTAAATTGTATACTGTGTTGCTGTGATTGCTGTTTTACTGTGATACTGTGATACTGTGATACTGTTACTGATACTGTGTTTACTGAGGCATACTGTGATACTGTGTATACTCTGTTTACTGTGTTACTACATGTGTTACTGTGTTATCTGTGTTTACTGTGTTACTGTGATACTGTGATACTGTGTTACTGTGTTACTGTGTTACTGTGTTACTGTGATACTGTGATACTGTGTTACTGTGTTACTGTGATACTGTGATACTGTGATTAACTGTAGATAAGTGTGAAAGCGTTATAAACTGTAAACTTGTGCAACGTGCTACTGATACATTTGAGACATCTGTGATACAGTGACACAGTGATACTGTGATACAGTGATAAAATAATACCATAATACTGTGATGCTGTCACACAGTGATACTGTGATACTGAAGACAGTCATACTGTGGATACCGAGATAATATGATGCAGTGATACGTGATACTGTGAAACCGTGATGCAGTTATTCCATGGTACAGTGATACTGTGAAATCAGAGATACTGTAGATATAGAAATACAGCGTTACAGTGAGATATCAGTGATACAGTGATACAGAGACAACGGGTTGATACAGTGAGACGGTGATACTGTGAATAACATTGAGATACTGTGATACAGTGACTCTGTTATACTTTGACTAACATAGACACTTAGAGATACTAGAGATACTCTGAGATAATGATAGAGTGATATTTATGATACTTGTATACTTGGAATAATTGTGATAACTGTAATAACTGTGAAAAGAGGCAAACTGTGATACAATGATTGCGTGATTCAGTGATACCAGTAATACAGTGAGCACTGATTACTCTGATACTGTTTACCTTGATACAGTGATACTGTGATACAAGATTTACTGTGATCTGTGACGCAGTGAAATCTGTGATACAGTGATAAACTGGGATCCTATGATACAGTGATTAACTCGTGATACAATGATACAGTGATACTTGTGCTGCAATGATACTGTGATAATCAGATACGTAAAGACTCAAGGTACAATTATAGTGAGTGATTACTGAGATACAGGGATACTGTGCATAGCAGGATACAGTGGATTCTGTAATGCTGTGGTACAGTAATGCTGTTAAAATTGTAATACAAGTAAACTGTGATGTACATGAAACAGTTTTACACTGATACAGTGATACTGTGGGTACCCGGATAATCTCATACTGTGATACAGTGGCACTGTGATACTGTGATGCAGTGATAATCTGGATAACTGTGATACAGTGAAAACACTGTTGATACTGTGATACAGTGATAATGTGATACAAAGATACTGTGATACAGTGTTACTGTGTTACTCGTGGGATTTCTGTGTTAACTGTGATACTGTGATAACGTGTTTTAACTGTGTTTACTGTGTACTGAGTTACTTTGTTTACTGTTTTACTGTGGTACTGTGATACTTTTATTTACTGTGTTACTGTGATACTGTGATACTGTGTTACTGTGTACTGTGATAACTGTGTTACTGTGTTACAGTTTACTGTTGTTACTGTGATACTTTGTATACATTGTGTTTAACTTGTGATAGCTGATGAAAACTGTGTTACTGTGTGTACATGTGATACGTGATACTGTGATACTGTGATAACCGTGATAACCAGTGAAACTGCGTGACACAGTGATACAGAAGATAATGGGATACTGTGATACGTGACACAGTGATACAGTGATACAGTGATAAAAAAATACCATAATAACTGTTATGCGTCACCACAGAGATATGTGATACTGAGCAAGACAGTCAATAACATGTGATACAGTGTTAATATGAATCTAAGTGATAATGCGAGATACGAAGAAACAGGTCTGATGCTGTTATTCCAGGGATACAGGGTGAATACTGTGATACAGAGATACTGTGATATGTGAAATACAGTTGATACTGTGATACAGTGATAACAGTGATACAGAGAACCACTGTGATACAGTGATACGGTTATAGTTTTGTCTGTGATAAAGTGATACTGTTTATAATCAGTGACACTGTGAATACAGTGGATCCTTTGATACTGTGACACCAGTGATACTGCGTGATATAGGGATACCTGTGACCATCAATGATACCAGTGATGTTATGCGAACTGTGATACTGGATAATGTGATAACGTTGTACCAGATTAATATTGGTGATACAGCGTGATACTGCTGTAGATCGATACTGTGATGCAAGTGATACTGTGAAACTGCATAACTCTGATAATGTGATACATTAGTACCGTGAAAATTAGCATACTGAGATACAGAGATGCAGTGACAACAGTCATACGTGATACTGCAAGATACAGTGATACACGTGATTCAGTGATACTTGTTGATGAATGATACAAACAGCTGTATTCAGTGATACTGGTGACACCATCGATACGATGATACTCTGATACTGAGTACGGCAGTGATTTCTGTGATGCATAGATACTGGGATCCTCTGATACAGTGACTACTGTGGTATATCACTGTATCACTGTTGATACAGTGATTACAGTGATTCTGTTATCTGTGATACAATAATAACTGTGATAATGAGATACAGTTATACTGTGGTACAATGATACAGTGTTACACTGATACAGTGATACAGTGGTACATTGATAATCTGATACTGTTGATACAGTGACACTAGTGATAACTGTGATGCAGAGAACTAACATTCTGGTACTGTGATACAGTGACACTGTGATAACTGTGTATACAGTGATATGTGATACAAAGAAACTGTTCTACAGTGAATTCTAGGATACTCTGATATAAGTGAAATCTTGAGATACAGTTATAACAGTGAAACAGTCAATACTGTTTGATACAATGAATACTTTTGATACTGATCACAGTGATACACTGAATATATATATAAACTGTAGATTAAGAGATATCACTTGAAGATGTGATAGAGATGTTCAGTTTTACTGTCATACAGTGATACAGTAATACGTGAAAGAGAATACATTGAAACAGGTGATACTGTTGAGAATGTACAGAATACTGTTTGATAACTGTGAATGCCTTGAAACTGTAAATAAAAAAGATACAGTGGATACAGGAGATACTGAGAACAGTGATTCTGCGTTGATACAGGTTGATACTGTTTTATACCTGTGAAACAGTGGTCAGATGATACTAGTGATACAGTGAGCGCTGGTGAAATCAATTAATACAGTGATTAACTGTGGAACAGTGATACATTGAAACCAGTGATACTGTTGATACAGTGATACTAATGATATCGTGATAAGGTGTAATACTGCTAAACAGTTGATACAGTTGACACTGTGATACTGACCACACAGTGATTACTCTGAGATACAGTGTACTGTGATGGGCAGGCGTGATTAGATGGATACTGTGATACTGTGGAACCGTGATCTATAAGTTTGCAGCGTGATTTCAAGGGGGGGGGGGGGGGGGGGGGGGGATACAGTGATGCAGTGCGATACTGTAAAACAGAGATACATTTGAAACAGTGATTCTGTTGATACAGTGATCTGATTGAATCGAGAAACAGTGATACGCTAAGCAGTTGATACTGAGTGACACGTGATACTGTCACACAGTGAACTGTGATACAGTGATACTGTGATGCAGTGATAGTGATACTGTGGTACTGTGTGACACAGTGATTAACAGTCAATACAATGATACTGTTGATACAGTGATACAATGATACTAGTGATACTAGTAATATTGTGCGACACTGTCCACAGTGATATTGTGATAAAAAAACCTGACATACAATGATGCCGTGATAGAGTGATACAGAGTGATACACTGTGAAACAGTGATACTGTGATTACTGGCGGTTCTGTGATATTGAGATACAGTGATACAAGATATACTGTGAAAACACTGATCACAGTGATACAGTGATACTGTGATACTCTGATACAGTGAAACTGGTGATACAGTTAAAAAGTGATACTGTGACCCTGTTATACTGTGAATGCAATGATACATGATACTGTGGATACAGAGTGTTTACTGTGATAACTGAGTACAGTGTTACTGTGATACAGTGACACTGTGATGCTGTGACACCAGTTATACCTTTTGATACTGTGATACATTGATACTGTGAATACAGTGATACGTGATACAGTTGATAAACTCGTGATACAGTGGTAATAAAAGTAGATTACGAGAGTTTAACAGTGATACTCGTGACAAACGACAGGATATTGTGGTACAGAGAATACTGTGGTCAGGTGGCTAACTGTGATATCAATGCTTCCAGTGATATTGTGATTCGTGTGATACAGTGATACTGTGAATAAACCAGAGTTACAGTCTGGAGTCATACTGATGAAACTGTGTACACTGTGTTCATACAATGATTACAGTTGATAGTGGTGACTCCGTATACAACAGCGATACCGTGATACGTGTTACTGTGACACAGTGAAACTATGATGGCAGTGACACCTCTGATACAAGTGATAGTTGATACTCGGTGATACTTGTCAACAACAGAGAAACAGGATACTGTTATAGTGAAGACTGTGTACATGTATACTGTGATAAAGTTGCACATCTGATATAGTTGGATCCTGTGTATGCAGTCTGATATATGCTGATTACAGTGACGCAGTTGTACTTTGAACTGAGATAACTGAAACTGTAATACAGTGATACTCCCTAATCATGTGATACTGTGATACTGCATACAGTGATACAGGAAATGCTTGTATAACCCTGTGATGCAGTGAATACACTGACACAGTCTACAGTAATAGTGTGATACTGTGAATAATGTGGATACTGTGACACCTGTGCTACAGTGATACTGTTAAACTGTGATTACTGTGGTACAGTGATCCTGTCCAATCAATGATACATTGTGATTCTGGTGATACAGTATTACTGTGTATAACTGTGATACAATGATACGCAGAAAAAGATACACTGAAACCAGTGTGAAACTGTTTCATACTGCGATACAGTGAACTGTGAATACAAGTTAAACTATGATACTGTGATACAGTGATACTGTGATACAAGTGATAACTCTGATACTTTGAATACTCTGATTACAGTGATACCCTATAATAATAATAATAATAAAAATCCTGTAAAGTTTTGCATGTTGTAGGATTGCTGGTGTCTTTTTCTGTCTCATAAACATGCAAGGTTTTGCAGATATGTCTTGCTACTTCTACTTACACTTAGGTCACACTACACATACATGTACAAACATATGTATACTGTTTTCTTCCTAGTTCTTCCTAGTTCTTGTTCTTCTTTATTTCTTCTTATCTCCATTGGGAAGTGGAACAGAATTCTTCCTCCGTGAACTATGCGTGTCGCAGGAGGTGACTAGATGCCGGGAGCAATGGGCTAGTAATCCTTCTCCTGTAAAAAAGTACTAAACACAAGGAAAATTTTTTTTTAAAATTGGGATGTTTGAATGTGCATGGATGTAGTGCGGATGATAAGAAAGAAATGATTGCTGATGTTATGAATGAAAAGAAGTTGGATGTCCTGGCCCTAAGCGAAACAAAGATGGCGGGGGTAGGGTAGTTTCAGTGGGGAGAAATAAATGGAATTAAGTCAGGAGTATCTGAGAGAGTTAGAGCTAGGGAAGGGGTAGCAATAATGTTAAAGGATCAGTTATGGAGAGAGATGAGGGAATATAAATGTATAAATTCAAGGATTATGTGGATTAGAATAATGGTCGGATGTGAAAAGTGGGTCGTAATAAGTGTGTATGCACCTGGAGAAGAGAGGAGTGCATAGGAGATAGAGAAATTTTGGGAGATTTTAAGCGGTTGTAAGGAATTTTGAGCCAAGTAAGAGAGTAATTTTGGGAGGGGACCTAAATGCTAAAGTAGGAAAAGCGTTTAGAGAGGGTGTGGTAGGTAAGTTTGGGGTGCCAAGTGTAAATGATAATGGGGAGTATTTGATTGAACTTTGTATATAATGGGGTTTGGTTATAGGTAACACATACTTTAAGAAAAGTGCATAAATAAGTATACAAGATATAACAGTAGTTTGCTAGGCTATATAATAGTAGATACAAGATTTTTGGGTAGATTTCAGCATGTACATGTTTATAGAGGGGCCACAGTTATATTAGGTCACTTTTTAGTTGTAGCTACAGTGAAAGTAAAACTTAGATAGGATACAAAGTAAAATGGTGGCAGCAAAATAAGGGAGAAGTGAAGGTTTATAAACTAAGGAGGGGCAGTTAGGGTAAAGATACAAACAACAGTTGGAGGACAGATGGGCTAGTGAGATTATAGGTAATGGGTAGAAGATGTATGGGTAAGTTTAAGAATATGGTGTTAAAGTGTTCAGCAAAAGGGTTTTGTAGTTACAGGAAAGTGGGTGCAGGAGGGAAGAGTGATTGATGGAATGATGATGTAAAGAGAGAAGTAAGAGAGAAAAAGTTAGCATATGAGAAGTTTTTACAAAGTAGAAGTGAATGCAAAGAGGGACCGAGTATACTGAGAGAAAAAAGAGGTTAAGAGAGTGGTGAAGCAATGTAAAAGAGAGCAAATGAGAGAGAGGGTGAGATGTTATCAAAAAATTTTGTTGAAAATAAGAAAAATTTTGGAGTGACTTAACAAGCTGAGAAAGCCTAGGAAAAAGAATGTTTAGTTAGTAAAAATAGGAGAGGAGAGTTACTAATAGAGAGTTTGAGGTATCAGGTAGATAGGGGGTATATTTTGAGGAATTGTTAAATGTTGATGAAAATAGGGAAGCTGTGATTTCTTGTCTAGGGCAAGGAGGAATTACATCTTCTAGGAGTGAGGAATAATAATAATATCTTTATTTTACGACAAGTACATGTACATGGTTTTACAGGCAATAGCTGATATCAGTGACATTCTACTATACAGAAAGCCGCTTGTTATCCTGAGAAATTTAGGGCAAATTAGGTCAGATTTTCCAGGATGCGACCCACACCAGTCGACTAACACCCAGGTACACATTCTACTGATGGGGAACATAGACAAGAGGTGTAAAGAAACACGCCCAATGTTTCTACACTGGATGGGAAGTGAACCCAGGTCCTCGAAGTGTGGAGGGAAAGCTTTAGCCACCAGGCCACCAGAGCCCCCAGTTGTGAGTGTGGGGAAAGTGCAGGGGGCAGTGAGTAAAATGAAAGTGGGTAAAGCAGCTGGAAATGATGGGATAAAAATAGAAATTTTAAAAGTAGGTGGGGATATAGTTTTGGAGTGGTTACTGTTTTTATTTAATAAGAGTGTGAAAGAGGGTAAGGTACCTAGGGATTGGCAGAGAGTATGCATAATTTTTAAGTATAAAGGCAAAGGGGACAAAAGAGGGGAATAAATCTGTTGAGCATACCTGGTAAAGTGTATGATAGACCTATTATTGAAAGAATTATGAGTAAGACGAAGAGCAGGATAGCAGATGAGCAAGGAGGCTTTAGGAAAGGTAGGGGGTGTGTAGACCAAGTGTTTGCAATGAAACATATAGGTGTACAGCATTTAGATAAGGGTAAAGAGGTTTTTGGGGCATTTCTGGATTTGGAAAAGGCATATGTTAGGGCGGTTATGGGGATAATGTGCAGTGTTGCAAAATGTAGGGAATAGGAGGTAGGTTACTGAAAGCGGTGAAAAGTTTTTACGAGGATAGTGAAGCTCAGGTTAGAGAATGTAGGCTACAGGGAGATTATTTCCCAGTAAAAGAAGGCCTTAGACAGGGATGTGTGACGTCACCATGGTTGTTCTATATATTTATAGATGGAGCTGTAAGAGAAGTGAATGCTCAGGTGTTGGCAAGAGGTGTGGGATTAAAAGATAAAGAATCTAACACAAAGTGGGAGCTGTCGCAGTTGCTCTTTGCTGATGACACTGTGCTTTTGGGAGATTCTGAAGAAAAGTTGCCGAGGTTGGTGGATGAGTTTGTTAAGGTATGTAAAAGAAGGAAATTAAAAGTGAATATAGGAAAGAGTAAGGTGATTAGGATAACTTAAAAATTAAGTAACTGAATATTCGGTAAAGAATGTGAGGGAGAGAGTATTTAAGAGGTGAATGTGCTCAGATATTTGAGAATGGACATGTCAGTAGATGGGTCTTTGAAGGTTTGAGGTGAAATCATAGACTTGACGAGAGGAAAAGGTGAGTGGTGCCTGAGGAGTCTGTAGAGACAAAGAATTTCATCGATGGAAGCAAAAGAGGGATTGTATAGTATTGTTTATACCAACGTCTTGTATTGGGGGTGAGACATGGGTTAGGGAAATGTTGCAAAAAAAGGCGGGGAGGCAGTGGAGATTCATGTCTGAGGGCAAGTGTGGCTGAATTATATCAGGGAATCGTAGTTTGGAGATATGGAGATGTGGCATCCCAAAACTAATATTCCAGGAGGCTGAGGGGGGAAATTGGATGTTTGGAATATAGGAGGGGGAAAGAACGAAATGGAATGCTTCGAGGAATTTATTAAACTGTGTGGAGGAAAGAAGGGTAGGGGTGGGCCCTAGGAAACGTGGAGGGAGGGGTAAAGGAAGTTTTGTGTGAAAAGGGGCTGACTTCCAGCAAGCGTGCGTGGCATGTTAGATAAGAGTAATGGAGACAAATTGCTTTTTAGGAAACTTGACGTGCTGTTTGGAGTGTAAGCAAGGAACATTTTTGAAGGGATTCAGGCCGGACTTGAGTCCCGGAGATGGGAAGTACAGTGTCTGCACTCTGAAGGAGGGGATTTAATGTTGTGTTTTATAACAGTAATGTGACAACCCTCTGACAAGACAGTGATGGGTGTATTATGTTTGAAAGTTTTTTTTTTCTAGCACCCTGCAAAATTATTTGTTAACAAATTATCATGATTGATGTTGCAGGTAGAACAGCCTTCACGTTAGCAGCTGGGAGGGTCATGATGTTTTGGTGTTAAGATGCTGCTTGATGCTGGTGCTGACGTCAACTGTCGGATGATAATGGCCGGACACCACTACACTGCACTCTCAGGCTCGACACTTCTTATAACCGGGAGATCAGAAACTCTACGAATGCTGAATGTCTTCAAGTGTTTTAAATGATTCCCGCTGTGATCCCAACATAAAAGACAATATAATAACACCAGCTTATATTATGCTGTGGAGAATAAGGTATTGTACCAATAATATGTTTTTCCGTTATTTTTGTATTATTTATTTTTTCTACATTGTGTTATGTTTTTTTTTTATTTCTGGTCTAGGTGTGTGTGGTGTGTGTGTGTGTGTGTGCTGGTGTGTGTGTGTGTTTTGTGTTGTGATGTGTGTCGTGTGTGTGTGTGTGTATTGTGTGTGGTTTTGTGTGTATGTGTGAGTGTGTGTGTGTGTGTATGTGTGTGGTGTGTGTTATCTGTGTGTGTTGTGTTGTGTGTGTGTGTGGTGTGTCTGTGTGTGTGTGTAATATTCTAGTTGTATTCCACTAGTTGTGGTTGCGGGTCGATTCATAGCTCATGGCCCGTCCTCTTCCCTGGCTGCCCCTTTTAGGTCACACTCCCCTGCTCCATGAACTTTTTCATCCTTTTTTAAAGTTATGTATGAATCCTGCCTCCACAACTCCTTTCCAAAAAATACTTCCTAACAATATGTGTTCATCTGAGTCGTCAACTTCCAAATTTTGACTCTTTTTTCTCCGTATCCCTCTCCGGAACATCCCTTAAACTCTGTCTCCTTGTCCATTCCTCTAAGTTTTTACATGTTGTTTTCATGTCTCCCTTGGCCCTCCTGTCCTCCATTGTCCTTTTTAGGTAATTTAAACCCCTCCTCGTTGGACATTACCCTTAGCTCAGTGACTAGTCTCGTTGCAAACGTTTACTTTCTCTAATTCATGAGGTGCTTAAAAAGTGTGGGTTTTAAACTGATGCTGCATACTCCAATATAGCCCGACGTACACGGTGTACGAGTCCTGATGATCCTTACAAGAATTGGAAAGCTATTCTTGGTTTGCTAGTCGCCATTATGTTCACCTGTATTGAAAAATCTCCAGGGTTGTAAAGGGAAGGGGTATCTCTCAACCTCGGCCCTCAGAAGAATTAGCGCTCTCAACAAAGTTGTTGTATCTTTTCCTACTTCCCACAACAGTTTATAAGGAACACATGTGTACCAGGATCTCCATGCACAGGCCCTCTTGCTAGAATTTTGATCAACTCACAATGAGGGCTAAAAGAAAGTAATTACTCTTTTCCCCCAACAGGGGAAAATTAAAAGAAAAACCCTGCGCCCCCCCTTGGTTAAATCAGGATATTTGACTTCCCGTTACAGCTAAATAACAGAAACCTACTCTCCTGTGTTACTTCTATTGTACAGACTACAACGAGGATATAAAAAATGAATTTAGCAGTTCTTTTTGAGCGGATGTGGTGGGGGACTGGGGGTTTGGTGAAAAGGGGGGAAATTTCAGAATCAGAGCGCAAATACGTCACAAACTCCCACTGAGAATAAAGACAATAGTGAATTTGTGATTAGGGTTTCCTTTCGAGGTCTAAATTTTTGACTTCACGCCCAAACCCTGTGAGCTTCTCGCATCATACTTTTGGGAAAATAGTGACATGCTGGGTAAACGTTTCCTTTTTGGGGAAATTCTGTGGCCACTGATACAGAACCCGAGGGACTTCTAAGGAGTGGCTGTTGGAAATCGTGCTGCTTAATTAAAAGATAAATAACATTTGTCTTGGGGTTATTAGCATGAGGAAAGTGTACTTATAACCCAGATTTACCAGCCGAGTTTTTGGTTGATGTGGCCTCAGGAATTGTTTGGTATTATACTCTCCCCAAATTCCCACCCTTTGAGAGGGTTTTTTGTAGTCTTTGGCCCCCGGGGCTGTATTCTGTTGGGGTCCTGTTTGCCCTTCCTCGTTTTTCAGATTTTGCATTGGTGGGGATAAACCCCAGGACCCACTTCCAATGGGCCTGTAGCCTTTTCCCAGACCCTTTTTTGCCCTGCGGGTTCTCCCCCAATTAAATTTCTTTAAGTTTCATGTGTGAAAAAACAGAGAACTTTGAGTCTATCCTTCTATCAAAAATCTTTCATATTTACCAGAAACAGCACCGGTCCTAGAAAGATTAATTTTTTTTTTTAATTTTTTTTTTTTATTATTTTTTTTTTTGGGTTTTTTTTTTTTTTTTTTTTTTTTTTTTTTTTTTTTTTTTTTTAATAAAGGGAACTCCCAAATCTACCCACCCCTTCTTGTTTTATTTGCACCTTGTCATGGAATCTAAAGGGTTTTTTGACACAGGTTTTCCGTCATGTGGTTGTCGTGAAAAAGCTCTTCCCTTTTTTAGGTGCCCCACCACTCTTCCCCTGATAATTTTTCCTTTTTATAGTTTAATGCTGCTTGTCGTCTCTTTTTTTAAAAAAATTTGGGACTACACTTGCTGTCTTCCCCTATCTCAGGTAGTCGCCCTGTTTCGATGTTGTTTGAAGTTGTTGTTATTTGACTTAAAGAACGTCTCTGCTCCCTCTCTCAGGCCCCCACGGATAGATATTATCTGGCCCTTTACCTTTGAGGTCCCTAGTTCACTTTGCAGTCTCTTTACCCCTTTCCTGGGCTGTGTTTATTGTGTCCAAAACTTGATGGAGTATCCCCCACTCCGTGTTTCCAGAGTCCTTTCTGTCTTCACGCAAATATTTTTAAATCGTTGTTGGTGCCACATATTGTTGGTCATTTTTTGTGAGCTTTTTTCCTTCCTTTCTTGACTTGATTACAGGGTTCTTTACTTTGTTTTTTCCTAAGATGGAGTTGGGGGTCGTGCTATGCCTTGGTATTGCGTTGGGCCCCCCTTTCTTACCTAACATTTTTTGTTCTGGCTCTTTAACTACTCCCTTATTATCCTGGCCTTTGGTCTTATAATTGTTCCTTTCTCGGGACACTTATTTTTGGCGTCTCTAATTTTGGGGGAAAACCAAGGGCTATCCTCGCCCCTCCATTATTTCTTTTCCTTTGGTTGAAATTCTCCTTGCTTCTTGCAATTATTGTCACTGAACCTCGTGCAAGAGCCCCTTAATCCCGTTTGTCCCCTCTTTCTAGTCTGACTTCCCTCCCGGGGCCCCTTTTTGCTTCTCTCTCTACTTTAACTCTACTATGTTTTTCGAATCCATGATCACTAGACCGGGGTCTTTCATATGTATGTCCCCAATATCTGCACTACTCAAAGTGAATAATAGGTCCAGTCTCGTTGGGTTCATCCTTCCTGTCCTCTCTCTGTTATACCTTAAAATGGGAGGGGTTAAACGTACACGGAACGGTCATGAGACTCCTTCCCTTGATAATGAACGCTATTCCATTTTTACCAGGGGGCCCGTATTCTCAGCTTTTTTTCGTTAATTTTTGCCCCTCAGACGTGTGCTCGCTGTGTCTTACCAAACCCTTTTTTTCCTTGAGTGGTTTTGCGCCTTTGATTTTTAAAGGGGGTGTCTGTCCTTCAAATTTCAAAATTTTTGCACTTTTTGGGAAATCAAACCCAGGGCCATTTGTCGACCCAACTTGCCTCTTAGTTCCCCTTGTAAATTTACCTTTCCTTTTCCCTTTGTAATCTGCTCATTAGTTTCCATTGTCTGAAAACCCGGGACACCCTGACTCTGTCCCTTCCCTTAATCATTCACAAATACAAAAACTCACCGGACGGACTGACCTTTGGGGAAACCCCCTCGATACGGGAAACCCACTGTGAAAAAACCTTGTCTCGAAACCGACACAATTTTTTTTTTCCTTTCTGTCGGTATTTTCCTGATCCTTCAGTTTTTCCCTCCTATTTTCCCTCCTCCTAAAAATTTTTAAACCCAATATTTTGTGTGAACCTGGTGAAAAAAATCCATATTCCCGAAAATGAAGTCTAATTCCATCTCTCCCCTGTCTTATTTTTGTTCCCTTGTCATAGTCTCCAAAAGGTTAATGACAGAATTTCCCTCTTTAAACCATGCGGTGTCATGTATCAGGCCATTGTGTTCTAGTATTAAAAACATTCTTTACCCGGCAATCTCTTCATAATTCACATTCATGCTTCATTACACCCCGGGCTGTAGGTTGTGCAGCTTCTCCCGTCTACTTTTTAAAAATTGGGGCTACGTTTTTCGTCTTCCACCCTCAACGATACCCTGTTTAATAGGATTATTGAAAATTGTTGTTTTGATGCTCACACAGTGGTTCCCTCCCTCTTTCAAGACACAAGAAGGTATTATTGGGCCCATGGCTTATAGGTATTTTTCCCTAGGATTTTTAACCAATCCTCAAGTGTACAGTTGTTTCCCGCACTTGCTGGTGCCCCTACCACCTCGTTTTTTCTGGGGGCCTCTCTGTCTCACCGTGGAAATATCCTCCCTTTTGAGTACTGAGCAGAGCTCTTCACATATTTCTGATCGTTTTCTTTTCCTTTTCGTGAGCTCCTCTCTCTCCTTCCCCTTCCTCAATCTGATTCCCTGATTCTCCTGATGTAGCTGTATAACATTTGGGGTCAGATTGGGCTATTTTTATGGTATGTTATTCTTGTATTTTATAATGAGCTTCTACCTTATTCATGCATATTCATTTTGGCTCCTTTGTTCAATGTTTTCCTGGGTCTTTGCCTTCTATACCATTTTCCATGTTCTTGCACTCTTGGT
Source organism: Cherax quadricarinatus (assembly GCF_026875155.1). NCBI lineage: Eukaryota > Metazoa > Arthropoda > Malacostraca > Decapoda > Parastacidae > Cherax > Cherax quadricarinatus. The sequence goes on along the minus strand of NC_069489.1, from coordinate 3,123,432 downwards.
TTTGACCTCTCCACACCTCTTGGTAAACCTCGAGCTATAATCTTACTGTTGTTTCTGGTGTCCTTTGATACAAAACTTCTCCACTGCTTCCTGAACTTTATATTCACTAATTCCAGTACACGGTGGGCTGTGGATGTTGACAAAGTTTCTCGCTTCCACACAGTGAGGGTCTGTGTTCGATCTCTTTAATCTTCTCTCCCTGTCTTTTCTTCATCATGTGTTCCATTCTGCTCAGGAATTCCATGATAATGATTATCGTCTCCTTTCCTCATCCCATTTTATTTCCTCCGTATCTCTGGGTCTGATTTATTATTCCCTTGGCATGCTGATTCTTACCATCTATCCAGCATCCCGGTGGCTGGTAATGATTTGCCTGAGGATATTTCTTTGCTCTTTACCCTCGTCCTATCCCTCACTGTATGCTGTTGTTTCTTTTCACAGTTCCTTGCTACTGTCTGGTCCTTGCTCTGTATTGTGCTTTGGGACTTCAAATTCCTCTCTGGTCTCTGCTATAGCTTGCCTCAGCAGCAAAGGCTTGTAATCCCACTTCTTGATCTCCCCTCCCCCCTCCAGATATCTTCTCTACCACTGTTTTGCCAAAGACTCATTAGCTTTTGATCCCACTTATGTTCCATTTCGCTTTCGTCCTTTCTGCCAGTGATTCTTGTTACAGTCCATTCCGTCCCTGTACCTTCGTATCTTTGTCTTGCTATGTGTTTGTCTGTAGTGGTGTGGTGTGAGTCGTGTGAGGTGTGTGTGGTGTGTGGTACTCTCCTATTTGTGGTTGCAGGGGTCGAGACATAGTTCCAGGCCCTGCTCTTCC
>NC_069489.1:3067336-3122109 GCF_026875155.1 Cherax quadricarinatus | reverse complement strand
GGGGGGAGTCCCGGTGAAACCAAAGGAACAAAAAAGATCTGGCCTGGAGAGTACCGGTGAACCAAGAACAACAAAGCTCCGGGCCGGGAGAGTACCGGTGAACCAAGAACAACAAAAATCCTGGCCTGGAGAGTACCGGTGAACCAAGAACAACAAAGATCCGGGCCGGGAGAGTACCGGTGAACCAAGAACAACAAAGATCCTGGCCTGGAGAGTACCGGTGAACCAAGAACAATAACAATAGTGTTAACGTGACCCCCCCCTCTTTTTCAAAGAACGACAAGCTAGTAAACACACACACACACAAACACAAGTGTACAAAGTAAATATTATATATTAAAGTAAATATTAGTGTATATTAATACTGAATTGATTGTGAAAAAAATTTATAATCTTCAAAAGAGTAGCATAGCCTAGTGTGCACACACACACACACACACACACACACACACACACACACACACAAAACACACACACACACACACACACACATACACAACCCCCACACGCACAGACACACACAAACACACACATACACACCCACACAAACACACACATACACACACACAACACACACAACACACACACACACACACACAAAACCCCCAACACACACACACACACACACACACACACCACACACATACACACACACACACACATACACACACACACACACAAAACACACAAACACACATATACACACCCACACAAACACACATATACACACAAACACACATCCCACATCACCATCCTGGCGGGGACAGGACTTGGACTCGAACCCCTGCAACCTCAAATAGGTGAGAACTAGGTGAGTACACTTTACACACACACACCCCAAAATACACACACACACACACACACACACACAGACACACACACACCACACACACACACACACACACACACACACACACACACACACACACACACACACACAAAAAAAAAAAAAAAAAAAAAAAAAAAAAAAAACTAACCTAACCAAACACATTAGCTCACAAATCCCCCACCATACACACATTTTTACGGCTGAAGAAGCTAGAACATCCCAACAGGATAAAAACAAAATGGCTCTCAAAGGGAGGACGTAAAGGCAAGAGAACCGATGATGGCTGGTCAAATAGGAAGAATGGATAGAATGGCTCAAGAACAAAATGGAACAACAATGGGAGAAAAGGTTAAACGAGCTTTGGAATAACATGTTAGAGTAAATATCTGCAGAGACCAAGAAGTGAGAATCACGAGTTGTAGTAGCTGACGCAAAGATACAGAGGAGAGAAACGAAATATGGAAGGTGCATAGAAGCAGGATCTAAAAAGTGAGGTCCGAAAGGATCATGCACTTGACTAATTGGGAACATTCAAGCAGGCAGTGCGAGGTGGACGAAGGAGGGAGAATGATCTAAGTCAGAACTTTGCAGCAGTAAAATCAGGCCGTCAATGGAGATGATTAGGAAACGGCAAGGAGATCTTAAATCAAACCAAGATAACGAGGGAAAGAGAAATGGGAAGATGAAGAGTGAGAGATCAATCAATTATTCATATGGGCTTCAGGAGGCAGAAGGGCAGACCTATGATGAAGAGAAATCATAGGGAGAAAACAGGAATTATCGAAAACATAGACACTAACAGGAGAGAGGGACACGTCTAGGTAGAAAAATTTTTCACAACTTGGGGGGTATTCCGAGAGAGAAAGAAATCCGACAGTGTCAGATAGACATGTCACGACATGATGTGGTATTGAACGGACACTACAACAAATCCACCTGTAAAAGGATTCAGATTAACAAAAGATGTTTCCTCATTCGAGACAAACAAGAAAGGAAAGGGGGAACAACGAAAGTTAGAGTCAAGACAGAACCGTGAAATAAAAGAGAAACAGGACAGGCAACGACAGACAGGAAAACACAGCCTTTGGTGAACATCAAACACAATGCATACAGAAACCTCTCAAACCCCTCACCACATGTCAACCAATCACAGTAAAACAGAAACGAACCTCACTCCATAGCCACCACCACTCACAAAGCACGCTAATTTCCACAGGCACAGCAGAGGCCTCCCCAGAATATTGACCCTGCCTCCTCCACCACCCCAGTCCTTGCACTTCCTCCTCCATCTCCCACCATAACAGTAATGTAAAGGAACTAAAGGTATGGTACACCATGAAGATGGTAATAACAAATAAAGTACGAGTGGCAAAGAACGCATCATTGATGCATTCATCACCGACATTATAACACTAACAGAGACAAAACTACAGGGATGATAACATGCAAATTTTTTCCAACCTGATAGCAGATTATGATGAAAGACAGAGAGAAACGCCAGAAGGAAACAGAGGAGCGGGAGAGGGAGTAGCATTGCTCATACAAACCAGTGGAGTTTTTTGAAGGAGATGGGCGAGAATGTAAGAAGGGAAACAGACGACTTACAATGAAGGAACACTTCATACCAAGGTGGTCTAAAAGAGATGATAGCAGTGATGAATAACCCACCACTTGCCGCGGACCACAAGAGACTATAGTATGATTGCACTAGGGCAAGGTGGAGACACAGATGAAGTTGGCCAGGAGGGCTCATACGGGTAGGACACAAAATTGCATCAAGATGGGAATTTTCAATCATAATTGAACTGGGAAACCCTAGAGCCACATGGAGGAAACCAGAAACAAGTGGATGGCTAAGATGTAGGAGACTCGAAATGGAGAACTCATGCAACACTATGTAAGGGATACAACCAGAAGGAGAAGGAGAGGATGTTGCAGCAAGGCTAGATCTCATATTTACCTTGAATAGTTCAAGACATAAGGCATATCACCCAAAAAAGACCCCTCTTGGCACTAATGACATGATGGTCCTGAGTTTTGAATATCTAGTTGAATTAACCATAGAAGAATGCAGTAGCACACGTAGAAAACAGAAGATAAACCAAACTCAGAAAAGCAAGGGACTACATAGTAATGTGAAGTTTCTGCAATGAAGTGCATGGGAAAAGATACCTAGATGCAGAAAACAAGTACATAAATGATGGCAATAGTAACCACAAAGTGCATGGAGGCAGAGAAAAGGTTCATACCGAAATGGCAACAGAAAAAAATGGTAAGACCAGAGGTGAGCCCATGTTTAATATTGAAGGAGTAACGAGGCCAAAGCCAAGTGAGACGAGAGCATGGAAAAGGCATAGAATGTCAAATGGACTCCAGAAAACAAGGAGAATGAGCAGAAGAACCAGAAACGAAAATGCAAGGATAGAGGTGAGAGGGGCCCAGAGCAATACGAGAAGACATAGCATACAAAAGCAAATCTGAACCAAAGTAATTTATACAGTCACATTAGGAGAAAAACAGCAGTCAAGGACCAGGTAATCACAGCTGAGGAAAGAAAGGAGGAGAGCTCACGAAATTGACACAAGAAGTATGTGATAAACTAAAACAAAAGATTTAGAGAGAATTCAGAAAAGAGTCAGGAATGCTTCCACAAACTGTGGAGGAGGGTGCACACAGGTGATGGACACAATACATACATAACCAGGTAAGGTGAAGAAACTGTCAAAGACGAACTCGATACATCAAAGGAGGTGGGCCCAATCACAAATATCTCCCCATGGATACTGAGAGAGGGAGTAGAGGAACTTGTGTGCCATTAGGCAGCAATCTTCAGTAAATCTAAAATCGAAACAGGGCAGATGCCGAAGGCGTGGAAAGACAGCACATGAGTTCCAATTTTTAAAAATGGGACAGACAGGTAGCATAAACTACAGACGCAGTTCACTGACTTGTATAGAATGTAAAAAGCCAAGGAAAAGATATCAGGAAAAAGAAGTGTAACACATTGAAAAAATTGGGCTCATGACATGACAGTCAGCACGGCTTCAGAGATGGGAAATCCTGTGTCACAAATTTGAACTTTGAGTTCTACGATAGGTAACAGAATTAAGACAGGAGAGAGAGGGATGGGTAGATGCATCTTCATAGATTGCAAGAATGCTTTTGACAACAGTACCACAAAAGAGACTGGTGCAAACATAAAGAGCAGGCATGAATAAAGGGGAAAGTACTGCAATGGATCAGGGAATACCTGACAGGAAGGAAACAACGTGTGGTTGTACATGATGAAGTGTCGGAGTGGGCGAATGTGTCGAGTGGGGTTCCACACGGTCAGTTCCTTGCCCGGTGGCTGGTTTTCCTTGTATACGTGAATGACATGGTGAAGGAATGATGTCAGAAGTGTCTCTGTTCGCAGATATGTGAAAGACTATGAGGATAATACAAGTGGGAGAGGATCAATAAAATTACAAGTGAATCTGGGACAAGCTACAAGTAGGCCGACAAAAGGCTCCTGAGTTTAACCCCCAGTAAGTTAAAGGTCCTGAAGATTGGGGAAGGAACACAGAAGACTGCGGACAGAGTACAGTTAGGAAAACCCAACCAGCTGCAAAACTCAGTTGAAGAAAGGAACTTGGGGTAAGCATCATAACGAACATGTCCCATGAGGCACACCCATCAATCAAATAACTGCTGCAGCGTATGGAGATTGGCAAAACCTGAGATTTGGCATTTAACATCTTTGAGTTAAGGAGTCATTCATGACATTGTACACAGTGTATGTAAGGCCTATACTGGAATATGCAGCGCCAGATGAACCTCACTTAGTCAAACACGGCAAGAAATTGGAGAAAGTGCAAAAAATTGCAACACGATTAGTCCCGGAACTGAGGGTATGTCTTATTGAGGAAGGTTAAGGAACTCACCTGATGACACTAGAGGATATGAGGGTTAGAGGGGATTATGAATAACAAGTATAAAATAACTAAGAGGCTTTGACAACGTGGACAAGGTTCGAATGTTTCAGAGATGGGATAACAGAAACACGGGGACACAATTGGAAAACTGAAAACCCAGATGAGACATAGGATGTTATGAATATTTCTTTTGTCTTAGATTGTCAGGACTGGAATAATCTGGAAGTGAAGTAGGTGGAAGCAAGTTCCTTAAAATAGCTTAAAAGATGTAATAACAAATATCATGGAGCAGGGAGAGAGGAATTAGTATCCGACCAGTGAAGAGCGAGGCTAGGACTATGACTCGACCCCTGCAACCACATATAAGTGAGTACATAAGGTGAGTACATATGCTATCAGTAATCGTTGGTAGTGAGAACTCGTGAGCAATCCTACGAGTGTCAAGGTTATATTAATTAAAAAAGGTCGAGAGGAAGCCTGACATCATTAATTTTCAAAGGCCAAACCATTAGAGCTTAGTACGCACTGTTTGCCCACAAGATCAAAAATACAAAGACAAAGTGATTTGGACAGTTGTTCCAAGAATTACCCAGCAATTTGGTTGAACAAGTGAAAGTGGGGCACCATCAGGGAGACATACAGAAGAAGAGAAAAAGTTAATAAGCAAAAGGAGAAACGAAAAATAAAACATAAAATAAGGGAATAGTGCCAGATTAGGCCTGCTGAAGCATGTGACGGTCCCAACAAGTTGCGTCCATTATACATAAAATGAAGTGTATATAAGTGTATACTATCATAAGTGAAAAGAGAAATCACGTGAGGAATGCGGGAATGTATAGAAAATATGGTTTATAAACATCAACTGTGAAGTGATCGTCCAAAAATTACCTATGTACGACGACTACGTCATCAGCATCTGGCAACTTGTATCGCATTCCGCTGCCACGCAAAGTATTGCTCACCTACTGTGGTTAGCATGATCGGGCTCTGGATCCTGGCCTTGCATCACTGTTAGATACTGGTCACCTCACTCCTGCAAGCCTATTAACCCAGAATTAGAGTATAAATATGCATAGATCAGGTGAAGAAAGTTTGACAAGGTGTTAAAGGAGAGCAGCCTATGAGGAGGAATACTTAGGAAGCTAGTAAGTCCTTCTCACAATGTGAGCAAGGAATAGCATAATACAACCGCAGTAATTAATACTTAGAAAACCAGAAAGAAGAGCAATACTGGAGAGAGTAGCCGCATTACTAGGGAAGACTAGCTGGGACTAAATTTTGAGCCTACAACGACAGAGACGTATACGGATCTTTAACCACAAAAAAAAAGGTAGAAGACTGGGGAAAGGAGGCTAGATTTAGCTGCAAGAAGATGGAGGAGAGGTTAGCAGCAGAATGCAGTAGGTGGAGCAACAAGCCACAGTAGCAGAAACCAAGATACAAAAATTAGAAGAGGACTGAGAAATCAGAACCAAACAACCTAAATATAAAGACATACAGAGTATCATCAGCAATGGTTCCATCAGACACAGACCAAAGGGTCTGAAGGAAGCATGTAAGCTAAAATCTGTATGCAGAGGTCCCTTGACAGACCCACAAAAGGCAAAACAAAGACAGGGAAGCTACACTAGGACAGCAAGAGAGGATGGAAGACATTGAAGACTAGACATGTGCAGGATCTTACCAGACACTAGTGGGGGGCAGGAACAGGTGAGCAGAAAGCACATGCCCCAGTGACCAATAGGGCCACAAATCTAGGAAGGGATTGAAGGAAGAAACACTCGAGTGGGAAGGAACTAAAACACCTGCGAGTATGCAATGGGAGTCACAGAGGGAGGTTTGAAAGGGAGAGATCATTTTTTTGACTATGGGCGGGCTCAGACGAAGCAGAAGATAAAACTTTTGATGAAAAAAAACTGGAGAGGGAAAACGGAGCGATATACAGGCTCCATGAATGTGGATAGGCGAGGGAGACATGATCCAGTGGCAAATTTTACGAGAATCGGGTGGTTATAAAGAGAGAAAGGAAACGCCATCTCAAAGTAAAATTCAAGGGCAAAAATCAACTCGAACCATGATCCATCATGAGAAAGGCACGGCTCACAGGCAAACAGGAGTTCCAGAGTGTTGTACCTCGATCGAGACAGAACACAGGTGGAAAGGATGAATAACTGAAAGAGAGAGTACAAAAACGAAAGAGGAGAAGAACAGCAGAAATCCCTACGTGTGTTTGTATAGCTTTATCTGAGTATCATAGTTAGTACCATCCAGATTTATCACATACACGTCCCCTTTTCTAGGCATAGGGACTAGTTTGTGTGACTCACGTGACGGTCAGGTATGTTGTGAGCCCATCGCGCTCGTTCTTTCGCTCATCAGTCCACACACAGGGTCGACAACAGGCAATAGGGCAGTTTGGCTCTTCTCGCCTTGCACACTCTGCAATATAGTGTACATCCAACAGTGTGTTTATCAACAACTCTCATAATCTCCTTACTAACCCGCCACGTCAAATACACACACTGCACACATAAACATACACACGACACACACACACACATAAACACACACCCACACCACACACAAAACACACACACATGCACACACACACACACACTGCATACACACACACAACACACTGCATACACAACACACACACACACACACAGCACACACACACACACACACATCACCATCACAGTGGCCATCACCACACATACGACCCACATATACACACATCAAATACACACAAATCACACACTGCAATAAAAACAATGCACACGACACCCCACTCACACACAGACAACACACACAGCAATCCTAATACACTACACCTGAACACATACATACCCATACATAGACAACACATACACTACATCTCCACACACACAACACACACACACACACACACACACACACACACACTCACACACACACACACCACACACACACCCACACACACACACACACACACAAACACACACACGAGCAACGTGAACAATCTAAAACCAACCATCAACACCACCGATCCCTCAGTTCCCAAACCCCCCAACACTTCGAACGCCTACCCATACAGCAACCCCCAATGGGAGCTCTTCCTCCACCTCCAACATGCAACACCCCCTACAGTCCCACCAGGGCTCCCCTGCTCTCCCCAACCAGAGTATTCCCCCAGGACCACCATTACAGTATTAAACAGTAAGTTTGAAGGTTATTGGTAACAAAAGCAGATGGATTAACCAAAAAATATGAGAATGGGCGAGAAATAATCAATGAAAAGGCCCCAGACATCATAGCATTACAGAAACAAAACCCACGAGACAATAACAGATGCAATCTTCCTTCCCACCAGGATACCAGATCATGAGGAAAGATAGAAGGGGCAGAGGGGGAGGAGGGGTTGCTCGCTCGTAAAAAAAAATGGAAAAAAAATTCTTCGATGAAAATTGGATGCATAGACGAGGAAGAAAAGGGACTACATAGTAGGTACACTCGATCTGGGGAGCACAAGGTGGTTCATTAGCATGATGTATAATCCACCACAGAACTGCAGGAGGTCCAGAGAGGAATAAGAAGAGAGAAACAGAGCAATGGTGGACACCACTTGCAGAGGTGGCAAAAAGAGCTCACTCCCAGCAGAGCAAATTGCTGGTATTGTGAATTCAACCACCGGGAGATTGACTGGGAAAACCGGAGCCATATGTGGTCGCCGAAACATTAAGAGCCAAGATGTTGGATGTGGTGCCTGTGAAACCTAATGCACCACATGTTAAGGACACTACCAAGTGATCGGGGAGGATGGAACCCGCAAGACTGAACCCCCTTTGTGGCTCACCCTGGCAGTTTCAGGACATTGAGGACATCACAAGGAGAGTCCCCTAGGAGCAATGTGACCATGTGTTCGTCTTGCTTTGAATACATAGTAAGCTTGCAAGTGAGAGAAGTAACAGGAGTTGAATGGGAAAAGCCAGACCTATGAAAGAGGGGGTCAAACACAGGTTTTCGGAACTTCCTGCAGGAGGTTCCGTGGGACCGAGAACTGGCAGGAAAGACGAGAAAATGAAATGATGAATATGTAACAACAAATGCAAGGAGGCAGTTGGGAAGGTTTATTCCCAAGGGCAACAGAAACAATAGGGAAACCAGAACAAGCCCCTAATTTATACCCGACGGTGTAGGGAGGCAAAAACAAAGTGCAATAGAGAATGGAAAAAGTACAGAAGGCAGAGAACACAAGAAAAAAGGGATATTAGTCACAGAGGCCAGGAACAGAGTATGCACGAGGTAAGGAGGGAGCCCGAGTGACGGTATGAAAATAACATAGCATCGAAAGCCAAGACTGACCCGATAACTGTTGTATAAGCCACACCATTCAGAAGACAACAGTTCAAAGACCAGGTGATCAGACTGAGGACAGAAGGTGGGGAACTCACAAGAAGTGAATAGGAGTATGAGAAGCTAAACAATAGATTTAAGGAAGTTTATTACAGTAGAGACAGAAGGGCTGTGGGAAAAAACAGTACAGAAGGGAACATCAAGGAGGAATATAACCCAACAAGATGTTGGATACATACAACAACCGAGGAGGAGGTGCAGAAGCTCTAAGGTGACCATAGATACCTCAAAGGCGGTGGACCGGACAATCAACACCCCGTGGATCCTTATAGAAGGACAGAGATACTGTTGTGCCCCTAACCACAATCTTCACCACATCCCTTGAAATTGGCAACTACCCCGACAAATCGAAGACAGCAAATGTATCTCCTCCATATCAAAAAGGAAACAGAAAAGCGAGGCACTAAACTACAGTACCATGCCTCTACAGTATAGTATCAAAGTCATGGGAGAAAGATATCAGGAGGAGAGAATGGTCGAACACCTGGAAAGGAACAAGATTAGAAATGAAAAAACCAGCATGGTTCATGAAGGCAAATCCTGTTCCAAAACCTTATGGAGTTTTATGACAAGGGTAACAGAAGTAAGATCGAGAGAGAGGGGTGGTTTGTATTGCCATTTACCCTGGACTGCAGAAGGCTTTGACCGACGAGTTCCCTCACAAGAGATTAGCACAGAAGCTGGAGGTCCAGGCGCATATAACAGGAGTAACATACAATGGACAGGGAAACCTGACAGAAGCAACAACGAGTCATGGAACGTGGAAGGTCTCACAGTGGGCGCCGTGACGAGCGGGGGTCCCACAGGGGTCAGTTCTAGATCCAGTGCATTTTTTGATATACGTGAACGACTTGATGGAAGGAATAGACACAGAAGAGTCCCTCCTTGCAGATGATGTGACGTTGATGAAGTAAGAATCAAATCGGATGAGAAGAGGCTCAGCTGCAAAGAGTCCTGCCAATGCTGGCCACGTGGTCGAAACTGGCATCACGAAATCAAAACCACTGACAAATGCAAAGTTATGAAGATATAGGGGGATGGGCAAAGAAAACCGCAGACAGAGTATGGCTAGTAAACAAGACTTACAGACCTCACTCAGGGAGAAAATCTTGGGTTGAACAATACCACGAGCACGTCACCGGAGGCAAAATCCAACCAAATAACTGCTGCAGCATACCGGCGCCTTGCAAACCTTGAAATTAGCGTTCTGATTTCTTAATAAGGAATCGTACGAGACAAAACTGTACAATACTGTGTATGGTTAGCCCAACAGGAGTATTCAAGCAACCAGTCAGGAAACCCACGCTGGTAAAGCACGTCAAGAATTAGAGAAAGTACAAAGGTTTGTCAACAAGCTAGTTCAAGAGCTCAGGGGAATGTCATACGAGAAAGGTTGAGGGAAATATCGGAACTGACCACACTGGAGACAGAAGGGTCAGGGAGACATGATAACGACATATAAAAAACTGCGGAATAGACAAGGTGGAAGAGACAGTATGTTCCAGAGAGGGGACACAGAAACAAGGGGTCACAGAAGGAAACTGAAGACTCAGACGAGTCACAAGGGGCGTTAGGAAGTATTTTCTTCAGGTCATAGAGGGGCGGGATTTGGTTGTCGATGATGAATGGAAAAGACTAGCGAACGCGAAGTGAGAGACCAGGCCGGAAACCAACCATAGTTTTATAAGAGAGGTATGAGCCCAAGCTCCAGTGAAACAGATAGGAATGATATAGTAGGCGATCATGAAGAGGAGGGCTCAGGAGCTAAGTCACGACCCCTGCAACACACAATTGATGAGTACATTAGGTGAGTACACACACACAACACACATCCCACATTACACACTCACACACACACACACACACACACCCCACACACCACACACACACACTACACACACGCACACATACCCACACACACCCTCACACACCCCTTCACACACACACGCGAAATGCCACACCACGCACACACACACACACACTCACACACACAACACACACTCCCAACACACCCACACACACACACAACACACACACACACACACCACACCACACACACACACACACAAACACACACACACACACACACACACCCACACACACACCAACACACACACACACACACACATTGAGAAAGAGGGGAAACACAGGGATATGCAGTAAAATGAAGGGTGAGGTCAGGTCTTTGTGTATGGGCCCAGGATGTAAGAAGGGGAAACATACGAAGCAAAAAACAAGGGTAAGAAAAGCAATTGAAAGCATCAAGAAAGCAATAGAGAAGACGAGACATGATCCCCAGCGGAAAATTTAGAGGAGAATGGGGGGTTAGAAAAAAAAAGAACCAGGCCATGAAAGTGACCTTCAAGGCAGACTCGACTCGGAAACGGGATCCTGCAGGAGAACGCACGATTAAGGGACCATGCCGGGCATAAGGAAGGTAATATCTCGACAGCGGACAGAACATAAAGAAAAAGGCATAAACTGAGGAGATGGTACCAAAAGCGAAAGGAGGAATAAGGGGAAGGAGAAGACAGACAGGAGATCAGACCCCAGGAAGATCAAAACAGCCTCCTCACCGCTTCCTATAGAAACCTCTCAACCAGGTCAACCCTAGTGCATCAAAACACTCTAAAAAAAACACAAAAAAAAAAAAAAAAAAAAAAAAAAAAAGAAAAAACTAAAAAAAAAAAAAAAAAAACATAAACCAAAAACGAACCCCATGCAACAACCAATGCCGCCCCCCCCCACCCACCCACTGCAACAATACAAACTACTCTACTTCTCTCTCACTTACATAACTACTACTTCAACTCTAAAATCACCTAAACTAACCCTTTCTCCAAACCAACTTATAACTTCTTCCAACTCTCTACTACTTTCTTACAACTCTACTACTAAACTAAAACTCTTACACTACTAACTACTTGCTACATCGTTCCAACATTATCACTAAACTCTCTATCCTAAACATACAAAACTTTTCCTTACTGAACTCTACGTCTAAACTTACTCTTTTACAAACTATACTAACTAAACTCTAACTACTCTGTCTACTACTCTTACACTCTCAAAACTAACTCTAACCTTAAACTTCCCACTCTACTTAAACTAACTTAAACCTCAAACTTAAACTAACTAAACTTTAACTCTTCTTAACAACTCTACCTACCTCTACAACAACTCCAAACTTTAACTTCTATTACAAAAAATACTACTCTCTACTTACTTTTTCTTACATGAACTTGACTAAACTCCAAACTTTAACAAACTATCTAAAAAAACTCTCTTATCAAAAACTATACTACCTAACTAAAACTATTAACTATCCTAAACTAAACTCTACTCTTCCTACCTACAAACTCTCTACTACTTAAACGTACTTAACTTCTCTAAACTAAACTCAACTACAAAACTTTACTCCTACTACTACTAACTCAAACTATACGTCCACTACATGAACCTTTAAAGCTACTTAACTTTCCTTTGAAACTTACTCTAACTACAAACTAAACTCTTAACAAACTTCTTTACTAACTAACTACTCTCAACTCTAAACTAACATCTACAAACTTACAAACTAACTATACTGACTTAACTCTCTACACTACCTCTCTACTACTCTTCTCTCTAACTGAACTAACATTACAAAACTCTACTTGACAAATCTCAACATCTCTTTATACAACTACAAACTTACAAAATAACTTACTTTACGTCTAAACTACGCAACCTACTTGTAACTCACCTAAACTCAAACTCTAACAAAACTAACACTCATACTACTCTGACTCTCTTACTCTTACCTAACTAAAACTAAACTGCTGTATAAACTACTTCTCTACAAACATTCTAAAAACTAACTAAACATTAACTTAACTCTACTAAACTCCTCCCCCCCACAGGCAACCACACATAGTTCCTTATCAGTGTCCCACTTCCCCCACCCCAATGTCCAACCTACCCAGACCACTGTCAAAGAAAAGGAAGTTGAAGGTGTGGTATAGCAAATGGCAGATGGAATAACAAATAAGTATGAGGAGTGGCACGAAAGATTCAAGGAGACATCCAAAGACATATAGCACTCACAAAACAAAACTCACCAAATAATAAACAGATTCAATCTTTCCATCAAAAAAGCAAATCCACAGGAAAGACCGAGGGAGGAGAGGGGGAAGAGGAGTTGCCACTGCTCATTAAAGAACCAGTGGGTTTTGGAGAAAATGTAAGGGAATTGGATGGCAACGGGCGAAAGGGACTACTTAGTAGGAACAATCCTCTAGGGACATAAGGAGATAAATGCAGTAATGTACAACCACCACAGAACTGCAGGAGGCCAAGAGAAGACTAAAGATGAGAGCAACAGAGCAAAGGTCGACAACCTAGCCTAGGTGGCCAGGATAGCACACATGGGGGAAGCAAAGTTACTAGTTAGGGTGATTTCAATCACAAGGAGATTGACTTGAAAACCTGGAGCCCCTTGAGAGTCCCGAAACAGGGAGAGGCAGCCAAGATGATGGATGTGGTACTGGAAAACCTTCATCATCAACATGTTAGAGGACACTTACTCAGAGAGAGAGAGAAGGATAACCACAATACTGACCCAGTATTCAACCTTGAGTATCTCAGACATCGGAGATATCATGTATGAAAGCCAGTGGGAGCTAGTGATCATGATTATTTTCTTCTGTGCTTCGGACTACAGAGTTGAGCTCCAAGTGAGAGAGGTAGCAGTGGGAAGGGAACTGACAAGGAAAACCAGGTACAGAGAAATGATGGACTTGTGGCAACGAAAATGCAGGAGGCAGAGGAGAGGTTAGTTCCGCGCAATGGGAAAAAGAAATAATGGGAAGAACAAACGAGTTTCCCTGGTTCACCCAAAGGGGTGAAGGGACAAAAACTAGGTGTACTAGAGAATGGAAAAAGGAACAGAAGACAGGAGAACTCAGGAAAAGTAAAGAGATTAGCCGAAGAAGCCATAAAACGAAAAATGCACAGATAGGAAGGAGGAGGGCCCAGCTACAAAATAAAAATGACGATAGCATCGAAAGTCCAAACATGGACCGCAGATAAGCTGTTGTACAGCCCCCTCAGGAGGAAAACAACAGTCAAGGACAAGAAATCAGACTGAGAAGGCTGTTTGGGAAATCATAAGATAACGACCGAGAGGTATGTCAGGAGCTCAACACGAGAATAAAAGAAGTATTACAGTGGAAACCAGTAGGGACTTCAAGTAAAATCAGAACAGGGGGAAAACCCAGCAAGTGCTGGATGATTATCATAAAACCAAGGAGGAGTGAAGAAGCTGCTAAGCTAACTAGACACCCGTCAAAGCGTGGGTGCCAACAACATACTCTCCATGGTTTTAAAGAGGAGCCAGAAATATATTGTGTGTACCATTGACAAACTCTTCAACACGTCCTTTGAAACTAGTGCAAAAACTCCCTGAGTATGGAAGAATGGCAAATGTAGTCCAATTTTTTTTTTAAAAAGGGAGACAGATATAGGCACTAAACTACAGACCTGATCACAAACTCGTATAGTAAGCAAGGATATGAGAAGAATCATCGCAGGAGAGTGGTGGAGCACCTGGAAAGAAACAAGTGTAAATTGACAACCAGCACGGTTTACCAGAAGGAAAATCCTGTGTCACAAACCTACTGAAGTTTTAAGACAAGGTGATCCGAAGCAAAGACAAGAGAGAGAGGGGTGGAATCGACTGCATTTTTTTTGAACAGCAAGAAGGCCATCGACACAGTATCCTCACAAAGGAGGTTACTGCAACAGCTAGAGGAACACACACGACATAACATGAAAGCACTGCAGTGGATCAAGAATAGCCTGACAGGGAGGCAAAACAACGATTCATGAACGTACGAGGTGTCAGGAGTTGGCGCCTGTGACAAGTGGGGGTACCACAGGGGTCATTCCTATGACCTGCGCTGTTCTTGGTATATGTGAAAGCATAACGGAGGGGATAGACCAGAAAGTGTCCTTGACTGCAGATGAATTGTGAAGTTAATATGAAAATAATCAATCGAGAGGATGCAGCAGGACTGCAAGAGACCCTGGACAGGCTACAAAGCCTGGCCCGCAACTGGCTCCTTGAGTTATAACCCTGCCAAATGCAAAGTCATGAAGATTGGGAAGGGCAAAGAAGACCGCAGAAACAAAAATAGTTTAGATGGGGCCAAAGACTGCGAAAACCTCAGGTCAAGGAAAAAGATCTGGGGGTGAGTACTACAACACAGAGAATATCTCCTGAGTGCGCACAATCAGTCAATAACTGCTGCAGCATACGGGCGCCTGGCAAACCTACGGATAGCGTTCAGATACCTTAGTAGGGATTCGTACAAGACTCTGTATACCATTTACGTCAGGCCCATGCAGCACCAGTTTGGAATCCACACCTAGTCAAGCAAGTCAAGAAATTAGAGAAAGTGCAAAGGTTTGCAAGAAGACTAGTCCCAGAGCTACGGGGATTGTCCTACGAAGAAAGGTTGAGGGAAATCGGCCTGACGACACTGGAGGAGAGGAGGGTCAGGGGAGACATGATAACGACATATGAAATACTGAGCGGAATAGACAAGGTGGACAAAGACGGGATGTTCCAGAGAAGGGACACAGACACAAGAGGACACAATTGGGAGTTGAAGACTCAGATGAATCAAAATGATGTTAGGAAGTATTTCTTCAGTCATAGATTAGTCAGGCCGTGGAATAGCCTAGAAAGTGTCGTAGTGGAGGCGGGAATCATACAAAGTTTTAAGGCGAGGTATGATAAAGCTCATGGGGCAGGGAGAGAGAGGACCTAGCAGCAATCAGCGAAGAGGCGGGGCCAGGAGCAATGAATCGACCTCTGCAACCACAAATAGGTGAGTACAAAAAGGTGAGTACACACACACACACACATACACAGGAGAGATAGGGGGGACATGATAACGACATACAAAATACTGAGAGGAATTGACAAGGTGGACAAAGACAGGATGTTCCAGAGATTGGACACAGTAACAAGGGGACACAGTTGGAAGCTGAAGACACAGATGAATCACAGGGATGTTAGGAAGTATTTCTTCAGTCACAGAGTAGTCAGTAAGTGGAGTAGTTTGGGAAGCGATGTAGTGGAGGCAGAATCCATACATAGCTTTAAGCAGAGGTATGATAAAGCTCACGGCTCAGGGAGAGTGACCTAGTAGCGATCAATGAAGAGGCGGGGCCAGGAGCTCGGACTCGACCCCCGCAACCTCAACTAGGTGAGTACAACTAGGTGAGTACAGACACACACACACACAAAACACACACACACACGCACACACACACACACACGCACACACACACACCAACCATCACACACCGATCCCTCTCTGTTTCCATCCCCCGCACCACAGTTACAGTATTAGAACAGAAATGGAAGGTTTGGTACACAAATGCAGATGGATTAACGAATAAACATGAGGAATGGCAAGAAAGAATTCAATGAGAAGTTTCCCCCGACATCATAGCAGTTATAGAAACAAAAATCACGGAGACAATAACAGATGCAATCTTCCCACCAGGATACCAGATCGTGAGGAAAGATAGAAGGGGCAGGGGGGGAGGTGGGGTTGCTCTGCTCGTAAAAAACAGATGAAAATTCGAGAAAATGGAAGGCATAGATGAGACGGGAGGAAGAGACTACACAGCAGGTACACTTCAGTCTGGGGAACACAAAGTGGTCATGGCAGTGATGTATAATCCACCACAGAACTGCAGGAGGCCAAGAGAGGAATATGAAGAGAGCAACAGAGCAATGGTGGACACACTTGCTGAGGTGGCAAGAAGAGCTCACTCCAGCAGAGCAAAGTTGCTGGTTATGGGGGATTTCAACCACAGGGAGATTGACTGGGAAAACCTGGAGCCACATGGGGGTCCCAAAACATGGACAGCCAGGATGTTGGACGTGGTCCTGGAAAACCTCATGCACCAACATGTTAAGGACACTACCAGAGTGAGAGGGGAGGATGAACCAGCAAGAATGGACCTTGTGTTCACCCTGGGCAGCTCAGACATTGAGGACATCAAGTATGAGAGTCCCCTAGGAGCTAGCGACCACGTGGTTCTGTGCTTTGAATACATAGTAGAGCTGCAAGTGGAGAGAATAACAGGAGTTGAATGGGAAAAGCCTGACTATAAAAGAGGGGACTACATAGGGTTGAAGAACTTCCTGCGGGAGGTCCAGTGGGACAGAGAACTGGCAGGAAAGCCAGTAAATGAAATGATGGAATATGTAACAACAAAATGCAAGTAGGCAGTGGAAAGGTTTATTCCCAAAGGGCAAAAGTAACAACGGGAAGACCAGAACGAACCCCTGGTTTACCCGACGGTGTAAGGAGGCAAAAACAAAGTGCAATAGAGAATGGAAAAAGTACAGAAGGCAGAGAACACTCGAAAATATGGAGATCCGTCGCAGAGCCAGGAATGAGTATGCACAGGTAAGGAGGGAGGCCCAGCGACAGTATGAAAATGACATAGCATCGAGAATCAAGACTGACCCGAAACTGTTGTATAGCCACATCAGGAGGAAGACAACAGTCAAAGACCAGGTGATCAGATTAAGGACAGAAGGTGGAGAACTCACTTGAAATGATCAGGAGGTATGTGAGGAGCTGAACAGGAAATTTAAGGAAGTTTTTACAGTAGAGACAGGAAGGGCTGTGGGAAGACATCACAGAAGGGAACATCAAGAGGGAATATACCAACAAGTGTTGGATGACATACGAACAACTGGGGAGGAGGTGAAGTAGCTCTTAAGTGACCTTGACACCTCAAAGGCGATGGAACCGGACAACATCTCCCCATGGGTCCTTAGAGAAGGATAAGAGATGCTGTGCGTGCCTCTAACCACAATCTTCAACACATCCCTTGAAACTGGGCAACTACCTGAGAAATGGAAGACAGCTAATGTAGTCCCCATATTTAAGAAAGGAAACATAAACGAGGCACTAAACTGCAGACCTGTGTCTCTGACATGTATTGTGTGCAAAGTCATGGAGAAGATTTCAGGAGGAGAGTGGTCGAACACCTGGAAAGGAACAAGATTATAAATGAAAACCACATGGGTTCATGGAAGGCCCAAAACTTGTATCACAAAAACCCCCTGGAGTTTTATGACAAGGTAACAGAAGTAAGGCACGAGAGAGAGGGGGGTAGATTGCGTTTCCTAGACTGCAGGAAGGCCTTTGACACAGTTCCCCACAAGAGATTAGTGCAGAAGCTGGAGGATCAGGCGCATAAAAAAAGGGAGGGCACTGCAATGGGGTAAGGGAATACCCGAAGGAGGCAGCAACGAGTCATGGTAATGTGAAGAGGAATCACAGTGGGCGCCTGTTACGAGCGGGGTCCCACAGGGGTCAGTTCTAGGACCAGTGCTATTTTTGATATATGTGAACGACATGATGGAAGGAATAGACTCTGAAGTGTCCCTGTTCGCAGATGACGTGAAGTTGATGAGAAGAATTAAATCGGACGAGGATTTAGGCAGGACTGCAAAGAGACCTGGACAGGCTGGACATGGGGGGTCCAGTAACTGGTTCTCGAATTCAGTCAGACAAATGCAAAGTCATGAAGATTGGGGAGGTGCGAAGAAGACCGCAGACAGAGTATAGGCTAGGGGGACAAAGACTAAAAGACCTAAATCAGGAGAAAGCCCGGGGGTTTGCCCAAATAACCCGAGTACATCCCCGGGGGCACACATAAACCAAATAACTGCTGCAGCATAGGGGCGCCTGGCAAACCTGAAATAGCTTTCCCGGGATCCCTTAATAAGGAATCGTTAAAGGGACACTGTCACTGTTATGTTAGGCCCCATACTGGAGTATGCAGCCCCCTTCGGAACCCACCCCCCTGGCAAGCACGTCAAGAAGTTAGAGAAAAAAAAAAGGTTTTGCAACAAGGCTAGTCCCAGAGCTCAAGGGAATGTCGAAAAAGGGGAAAAGGGTTTAAGGGGATATCGGACTGACGACATTTTGGAGGACCGAAGGGTCAGGGGGGGACATGATAACGACATGCAAATTTCTGCTTTGGGGAAAAGACAAGGGGGACAAGAAAGGAAAGTTTTCCCAAGGGACACAGGGGCAAGGGGTTTACAACCGGAAAACTAACACTCAGGGCAGTCAAAAGGGGCGTTAGGAAGTATTTTCTTCGGTCATTTGAGTTGTGAGCAAGTGGGAAAACCCCAGGGAAGTGAAATATTTGAGGGGAAAAAACCCTACATATTTTAAGAAGAGGTATGACAAAGCTCAGGAAGCAGAGAAGAGAGAGGACCCAAAAAAGCGGAAAAAACAGTGAAGAGGCGGGCCAGGGGCTGATTTTCCCCAACCCCCGCAACCACAAATTTGGGAGTACAAATTTGGGGGGTTTTTCACACACGCACCACACCCAACACACACACACACCAAACACCCCAGTAAAACACACACATTCACACCCAAAACCCACAAAAACCCAGAACCCTACCCCACCCACAAAAAACCCCCCCAAAACCCCCTACCCCGACCCCCCCCCCCCACACCCCCCAAAACACACCCCCCACACCCCCCCCACCCCCACACACACACAAAAGGAGAGCAGTCCCTTTGGCCAGAAACGAAATGCACAGATAAGAAGGGAGGCCCAAAACAAAATGAAAATGAAAATAGAAACGAAACCAAATTTTGACCCGAAACTGTTGTGCAGCCAAAAAAACATCCCGGAGGAAAACAACAGTCCAAAGGGCCAGGGAACGGGTAAGGAAGGAAGGGGGAGGACAACAAAAATTTTACCGTGAAGTTTGTGAGGAATCAACAAGAGATTCAAAGGTTCACAGAGGGAAAAGAAGGGGGTTTCCCGAAAGACGGAAAAGGTGGGGGACACCAACAAGTGCGGCCCCAGTGCCCACAAACCCCAAAAGGGAAAAAGTTAAAGGCTTTTGAGTGAGCTAATACCTCCCAAAAGGGAATGGGGGGGCCCGATAACATCTCCCCAGGGTATTGAGAGAGGGGGAGGGCCCCTATGGACCCCTAACCAATAATTTAATACATCTACCCAAACAGGGGGATTGCCTTAGGCCCCTGGAAGAAAAGCCCAAAATTTGTCCCAATCTTTTTAAAAAAGGGGACAGACATAAGCATTAAAACTAAAAAACCATGTCACTGACATGTTTGTAAGCAAAAAAAAAAGGGGAAGATTTTCAGGAGAAGAGGGTTGGGAAAAACCTAGAAAGGAACGATCTCATCAAAAGCAGCCAACATGGTTAAGGGGCGGGAAAACCCGTGTCAAAAACCTACTGATTTCTATGACATGGTGACAACAGTAAGAGAAGAGAGAGAGGGGTGGGTGGATTGCATTTTTCTTGGACTGCAAGACGGCGTTGACACAGTTCCACACAAGAGATTGGTGCAAAAACTGGAGGACCAAGCAGGGATAACAGGGAAGGCACTACAATGGATCAGTGAATACTTGTCAGGAAGACAGCAGCGAGTCATGGTACGTGGCGAGGTGTCAGAGTGGGCACCTGTGACCAGCGGGGTCCCACAGGGGTCAGTCCTAGGACCAGTGCTGTTTCTGGTATTTGTGAACGACTTGACGGAAGGAATAGACCCTGAGGTGTCCCTGTTTGCAGATGACGTGAAGCTGATGAGAAGAATTCACTCGATCGAAGACCAGGCAGAACTACAAAGGGATCTGGACAGGCTGCAGACCTGGTCCAGCAATTGGCTCCTGGAGTTCAATCCCACCAAGTGCAAAGTCATGAAGATTGGGGAAGGGCAAAGAAGACCGCGACCGGAGTACAGTCTAGGGGTCCAGAGACTACAAACCTCACTCAAGGAAAAAGATCTTGGGGTAAGTATTACACCAGGCACATCTGCTGAAGCGCACATCAACCAAATAACTGCTGCAGCATATGGGCGCCTGGCAAACCTCAGAACAGCATTCCGACATCTTAGTAAGGAGTCGTTCAGGACCCTGTACACCGTGTACGTTAGACCCATATTTTGAGTATGCTGCACCAGTTTGGAACCCACATCTAGCCAAGCACGTAAAGAAACTAGAGAAAGTGCAATGGTTTGCAACAAGACTAGTGCCAGAGCTAAGGTGTATGTCATACGAGAAGAGGTTAAGGGAAATCAACCTGACGACACTGGAGGACAGGAGAGATAGGGGGGGCATGATAACAACATACAAAATACTGAGAGGAATTGACAAGGTGGACAAAGACAGGATGTTCCAGAGATTGGACACAGTAACAAGGGGACACAGTTGGAAGCTGAAGACACAGATGAATCACAGGGATGTTAGGAAGTATTTCTTCAGCCACAGAGTAGTCAGTAAGTGGAATAGTTTGGGAAGCGATGTAGTGGAGGCAGGATCCATACATAGCTTTAAGCAGAGGTATGATAAAGCTCACGGCTCAGGGAGAGTGACCTAGTAGCGATCAGTGAAGAGGCAGGGCCAGGAGCTCGGACTCGACCCCCGCAACCTCAACTAGGTGAGTACAACTAGGTGAGTACACACACACGCACACACACACACACACACACAAAACACACACACACACACACACACACACACACACACACACACACACACACAAACACCCACAACACATACACATACACACACACACACATACACACGCACACACGCACACATACACACACACACACACACACACACACACATACACACACACCCACACACACACACACACATACACACCACACACACACACACACACACACACACACACACACACACATACACACACACACACACACACACAGATACACATACAGACACACACACACACACACATATACGTGCACAAAACACACACACCAACACACACATACAACACACACACCCCACACACACCCACACACACACACACACACACACACACACACACACACACACACACACACACACACACACACACACACACACACACACACACACACACACACACACACACCACAGAACTGCAGGAGCCAAGAGAAGAATACGATGAGAGCAACAGAGCAATGATCGACACACTAGCCGAGGTGGCCAGGAGAGCACACATGGGGGGAGCATAGTTACTAGTTATGGGTGATTTCAATCACAAGGAGATTGACTGGGAAAACCTGGAGCCCCATGGGGGTCCCGAAACATGGAGAGCCAAGATGATGGATGTGGTACTGGAGAACCTCATGCATCAACATGTTAGAGACACTACCAGAGAGAGAGGGGAGGATGAACCAGCAAGGTTGGACCTTGTATTCTCCATGAGTAGTTCGGACATCGAGAGTATCATGTATGAAAGGCCCCTGGGAGCTAGTGATCATGTGGTTCTGTGCTTCGACTACATAGTTGAGCTCCAAGTGGGGAGAGTAGCAGGAATAGGCTGGGAAAAACCAAACTACAAAAGGGGGAACTACTCAGGCATGAGGAACTTCCTTCAAGACATTCAGTGGGAGAGAGAACTGACAGGAAAACCAGTACAAGAAATGATGAACTATGTAGCAACAAAATGCAAGGAGGCAGAGGAGAGGTTTGTTCCCAAGGGAAACAGAAATAATGGGAAGAACAGAACGAGTCCTTGGTTCACCCAAAGGTGTAGGGAGGCAAGAACTAGGTGTACTAGAGAATGGAAAAGGTACAGAAGACAGAGAACTCAGGAAAATAAAGATAATCAGCCGAAGAGCCAGAAACGAATATGCACAGATGAGAAGGAGGCTCAGAGACAATATGAAAATGACATAGCATCAAAAGTAAAGACTGACCCGAAGCTGTTGTACAGCCACATCAGGAGGAAAACAACAGTCAAGGACCAGGTAATCAGACTGAGGAAGGGTGATGGGGAATTCACAAGAAACGACCGAGAGGTATGTCAGGAGCTCAACACAAGATTTAAAGAGGTATTTACAGTGGAAACCAGTAGACTCCAAGAATCAGAACAGGGGGCACACCAGCAAGTGCTGGATGAGGTACATATAACCAAGGAGGAGGTGAAGAAGCTGCTATTCGAACATGACACCTCAAAGGCGGTGGGACCAGACAACATCTCTCCATGGGTCCTTAAAGAGGGAGCAGAGATATTGTGTGAGCCATTAACAAAGATCTTCAACACATCATTTGAAACTGGGCAACTCCCTGAGGTATGGAAAATGGCAAATGTAGTCCCAATTTTTAAAAAGGGAGACAGACATGAGGCACTAAACTACAGACCTGTATCACTAACGTGTATAGTAATGCAAGGTCATGGAGAAGATCATCAGGAGGAGAGTGGTGGGCACCTGGAAAGAAACAAGTGTATAATTGACAATCAGCACGGTTTCAGGGAAGGAAAATCCTGTGCCACAAACCTACTAGAGTTTTATGACAAGGTGACAGAAGTAAGACAAGAGAGAGAGGGGTGGATCGACTGCGTATTTTTGGACTGCAAGAAAGCCTTCGACACAGTTCCTCACAAGAGGTTACTGCAAAAGCTAGAGGACCAGGCACACATAACAGGAAAGGCACTGCAATGGATCAGAGAATATCTGACAGGGAGGCAACAACGAGTCATGGTACGCGACGAGGTGTCAGAGTGGGCGCCTGTGACAAACGGGGTTCCACAGGAGTCAGTCCTAGGACCTGTGCTGTTCTTGGTATTCGTGAACGACATAACGGAAGGGATAGACTCAGAAGTGTCCTTGTTTGCAGATGATGTGAAGTTAATGAGAAGAATCAAATCGGACGAGGATCAGGCAGGACTACAAAGAGACCTGGACAGGCTACAAACCTGGTCCAGCAACTGGCTCCTTGAATTTAACCCTGCCAAATGCAAAGTCATGAAGATTGGGGAAGGGCAAAGAAGACAGCACACACACTATAGTTTAGATGGCCAAAGACTGCAAACCTCACTCAAGGAAAAAGATCTGGGGGTGAGTATAACACCGAACATATCTCCTGAGGCGTACATCAATCAGATAACTGCTGCAGCATACGGGCGCCTGGCAAACCTACGGATAGCGTTCCGATACCTCAGTAAGGATTCGTTTAAGACTCTGTATACCATCTACGTCAGGCCCATACTGGAGTATGCAACACCAGTTTGGAATCCACACCTAGTCAAGCACGTCAAGAAATTAGAGAAAGTGCAAAGGTTTGCAACAAGACTAGTCCCAGAGCTACGGGGATTGTCCAATGAAGAAAGGTTGAATGAAATCGGCCTGACGACACTGGAGGCCAGGAGGGTCAGGGGAGACATGATAACGACATATAAAATACTGCGTGGAATAGACGAGGTGGACAAAGACGGGATGTTCCAGAGATGGGACACAGACACAAGAGGTCACAATTGGAAGTTGAAGACTCAGATGAATCAAAGGGATGTTAGGAAGTATTTCTTCAGTCATAGAGAAGTCAGGCCATGGAATAGCCTAGAAGGTGATGTGGTAGAGGCAGGAACCATACATAGTTTTAAGGCGAGGTATGATAGAGCTCATGGGGCAGGGAGAGAGAGGACCTAGTAGCAATCAGCGAAGAGGCAGAGCCAAGAGCTGTGACTCGACCCCTGCAACCACAAATAGGTGAGTACAAATAGGTGAGTACACACACTTGTCAGGAAGACAGCAGCGAGTCATGGTACGTGGCGAGGTGTCAGAGTGGGCACCTGTGACCAGCGGGGTCCCGCAGGGGTCAGTCCTAGGACCAGTGCTGTTTCTGGTATTTGTGAACGACTTGACGGAAGGAATAGACTCTGAGGTGTCCCTGTTTGCAGATGACGTGAAGTTGATGAGAAGTATTCACTCGATCGAAGACCAGGAAGAACTACAAAGGGATCTGGACAGGTTGCAGACCTGGTCCAGCAATTGGCTCCTGGAGTTCAATCCCACCAAGTGCAAAGTCATGAACATTGGGGAAGGGCAAAGAAGACCGCAGACGGAGTACAGTCTAGGGGGCCAGAGATTACAAACCTCACTCAAAGAAAAAGATCTTGGGGTGACTATAACACCAAGCACATCTCCTGAAGCGCACATCAACCAAATAACTGCTGCAGCATATGGGCGCCTAGCAAACCTCAGAACAGCATTCCGACATCTTAATAAGGAATCGTTCAGGACCCTGTACACGTGTACGTTAGGCCCTTATTGGAGTATGCGGCACCAGTTTGGAACCCACACCTAGCCAAGCACGTAAAGAAACTAGAGAAAGTGCAAAGGTTTGCAACAAGACTAGTCCCAGAGCTAAGAGGTATGTCCTACGAGGAGAGCTTAAGGGAAATCAACCTGACGACACTGGAGGACAGGAGAGATAGGGAGGACATGATAACGACATACAAAATACTGAGAGGAATTGACAAGGTGGAGAAAGACAGGATGTTCCAGAGATTGGACACAGTAACAAGGGGACACAGTTGGAAGTTGAAGATACAGAATCACAGCGATGTTAGAAAGTATTTCTTCAGCCACAGAGTAGTCAGTAAGTGGAATAGTTTGAGAAGCGATGTAGAGGAGGCAGGATCTATACATAGCTTTAAGCAGAGGTAGGATAAAGCTCACGGTTCAGGGAGAGTGACCTAGTAGCGATGAGTGAAGAGGCGGGGCCAGGAACTCGGACTCGACCCCCGCAACCTCAACTAGTTCAGTACTACTAGGTGAGTACACACACACACTCCTACAAACACACACACACACACACACACACACATACATACACACACACATACACACACACAGACACATACACACACACACACGCACACATACACACACCGCACACACGCACACACACACGCACACACACACACCTATACACACACACATACACACACACATACATACACACATACACACAGAAGCTGGAGGATCAGGCACACGTAAAAGGAAGGGCACTGCAATGGATAAGGGAATACCTGACAGGGAGGCAGCAACGAGTCATGGTACGTGAAGAGGTATCACAGTGGGCGCCTGTTACGAGCGGGGTCCCACAGGGGTCAGTTCTAGGACCAGTGCTATTTTTGATATATGTGAAGGACATGATGGAAGGAATAGACTCTGAAGTGTCCCTGTTCGCAGATGACGTGAAGTTGATGAGAAGAATTAAAGCGGACGAGGATGAGGCAGGACTGCAAAGAGACCTGGAGAGGCTGGGACATGTGGTCCAGTAACTGGCTTCTCGAATTCAATCCAGCCAAATGCAAAGTCATGAAGATTGGGGAGGGGCAAAGAAGACCGCAGACAGAGTATAGGCTAGGTGGACAAAGACTACAGACCTCACTCAGGGAGAAAGACCTTGGGGTGACCATAACACCGAGCACATCACCGGAGGCACACATCAACCAAATAACCGCTGCAGCATACGGGCGCCTGGCAAACCTGAGAATAGCGTTCCGATACCTTAATAAGGAATCGTTCAAGACACTGTACACTGTGTATGTTAGGCCCATACTGGAGTATGCAGCACCAGTCTGGAACCCACACCTGGTCAAGCACGTCAAGAAGTTAGAGAAAGTACAAAGGTTTGCAACAAGGCTAGTCCCAGAGCTCAAGGGAATGTCGTACGAGGAAAGGTTAAGGGAAATCGGACTGACGACACTGGAGGACAGAAGGGTCAGGGGAGACATGATAACGACATACAAGATACTGCGGGGAATAGACAAGGTGGACAGAGATAGGATGTTCCAGAGAGGGGACACAGGGACAAGGGGTCACAACTGGAAGCTGAAGGGGAGATTGAGGTTTCCCGCGCGCGGAGCAAAAAAAAATTCGAAAATATATGAAAACTGAGTTATTGTTACCAAAAAATAGCTGAACTTTCTGGCTACACGCTGGTATAATTATTATCCTTGTACGATGTTTCTAAAAGGAATTACAGCCATTTATAACAGGCATGGTGACAGCGCTGACGCGACATAGTGCGTACGAAGCGCTGACTCAGCTTTGTTGACGTTTTCGTTACGTTTTTCCCCGTGTTATTTTATCGTTTTCGTACATCTTTTTATGTCTAATATAATACAAATTCACCATCTGAGATCATTGCAGAGTGGGTGGAGCTAATGTGATCAAGGAACCAATCGGGAACCCCTGGGAATAGTGCATAAAATGGCCGACACCTCCAGCCAACAAAATATTCCATACCCACGCTAATATCAATTATAAGGCTTATTTATCTATCACAATTGATCTATTATGATATAATGCAATATAATAATAGCATATAAACATAAAAAGTACACCTCAAAAAAAAATAATATAGCATAATATGACGCCCCGAGGAATAAATTTCTATCGATATTTCCCCTGAAGGTGAAGAGAGGTCCGACCTCTCTCATCAGTGATGAGAGAAAACGGATTTACAATGGTTATCTGTAATAAACACTCGTAGGCCGCGGAAAAAAGTGTAAAATAAAGCGAATTTTTCGGGGAAAATTTTTTTCCCGGGCAGCGGGGTGCCGCGCGCTGCGGCCTATATCTCGAAAGTAACTTATTTACCTATTTAGGGGACTCCATCCTTATTTATGAATGAATTGACTTGATTTTCACAACAAACATAGGAGAATGATTGCTTTACAAGGTAGTGTGTACCTTTCTGAACTATCCCAAATATTTTTAGATTTATGTGGGCAACAAGACCGACATCTTCCAATATATCAAAAAAGTTATGAAACTTTATTTTTTTTTTAGCAAGAAGATAAGGTTTATTTTAGAATTGTCAATGACAAGTGATGGAATTAGAGTTGTTCTAGCAGCAGCAAGTGTCAAAACCACTTGTCCGAGTACCACTGACAAACTGTGCCCTGCCAAATGCAATTTTTCGTAAATTTTGCATATTTCATTTCCTTTTTGGCCGATATGATTGAAACTTCAGCACAGCATACTCGATATAACCTTCTAATAGTACACCAAAAATGAACGTAATCGGTCCATAAAAAAAGGTTCGTTAACATGCGGCCAACATCTTCCCTGAAGACTCAGACGAGTCACAGGGACGTTAGGAAGTATTTCTTCAGTCATAGAGTTGTCAGCAAGTGGAATAGCCTAGCAAGTGAAGTAGTGGAGGCAGGAACCATACATAGTTTTAAGAAGAGGTATGACAAAGCTCAGGAAGCAGAGAGAGAGAGGATCCAGTAGCGATCAGTGAAGAGGGCGGGGCCAGGAGCTGAGTCTCGACCCCTGCAACCACAATTAGGTGAGTACACACACACACGCACACACACACACACACACCTATACACACATATACACACACATATACACACATACCCACACACACATACACATACACACACACACACGTACACTCACACACACACGCACACACACACACCCACATACACAGACACACAGACACACACACACACACACACACCACACACTGTCACACACCACACATACACACACATACAACACACATACATAAACACGCACACACACACACACACACACACAACACACTCCTACACACACATACACACACACACCCACACACCCCACACACCCACACACACACAAACATACACACACACGCACACCACACACACACACACACACACACACACACACACAGTGTGAAAAATCCCCAGACATCATAGCAGTCACAGAAACAAAACTCGCTGAGACAATAACAGACACAATCTTCCCAACATGATATCAGATCCTGAGGAAAGATAGAAGGAGTAGAGGGGGAGGAGGGGTTGCACTGCTCATAAAACACCGATGGGATTTGAGGAAATGGAAGGCATGGACATGATTGGAGAAAGAGACTACATTGTAGGTACAATTCAGTCCGGAGAACATAAAGTAGTCATTGGAGTGATGTATAACCCACCACAGAACTGCAGGAGGCCAAGAGAGGAGTACGAAGAAAACAACAGGGTGATGGTGGACACACTGGCTGAGGTGGCAAGAAGAGCTCACTCGAGCAGAGCAAAGTTACTGGTAATGGGCGATTTCAACCACAGGGAGATCGACTGGGAAAACCTGGAGCCACATGGGGGTCCCGAAACATGGAGAGCCAAGATGATGATGTGTACTTGAAAACCTCATGCATCAACATGTCAGGGACACAACCAGAGAGAGAGGGGAGGATGAGCCAGCAAGACTGGATCTTGTGTTTACCCTGAGCAGTTCGGACATTGAGGACATCACTTACGTGAGGCCCCTTGGAGCTAGCGATCATGTGGTGCTGAGTTTTGACTATATAGTAGAGTTACAAGTGGAGAAGGTAACAGGAACTGAAGGGGACAGGCCAAACTATAAAAGGGGGGACTACACAGGTATGAGAAACTTCCTGCAGGAGGTTCAGTGGGACAGAGAAATGGTAGGAAAATCAGTAAACGAGATGATGGAATATGTGGCAACAAAGTGCAAGGAGGCAGAGGAAAGTTTTGTTCCCAAGGGAAACAGAAATAATAGGAAGACCAAAACGAGTCCTTGGTTTACCCGAAGGTGTAGGGAGGCAAAAACTAAGTGCAACAGAGAATGGAAAAGGTACAGGAGGCATAGGACCCATGAAAACAAGAGATTAGTAGAAGAGCCAGAAACGAGTATGCACAGATAAGGAGGGAGGCCCAGCGACAGTATGAAAACGACATAGCATCGAAAGTCAAATCTGACCCGAAACTG
Organism: Cherax quadricarinatus; assembly: GCF_026875155.1. NCBI lineage: Eukaryota > Metazoa > Arthropoda > Malacostraca > Decapoda > Parastacidae > Cherax > Cherax quadricarinatus. Next base: position 3,092,362 of record NC_069489.1, on the reverse strand, counting down.
TTGTATAGCCACATTAGGAGAAGACAACATCAAGGACCAGGTGATAAGGCTGAGGAAAGAAGGTGGAGAACTCACAAGAAACAAATCAAGAGGTATATGAGGAGCTCAACACGAGATTTAAGGAAGTATTTACAGTAGAGACAGGAAGGACTCTGGGGGGACGGACAGATGGGGACCCCAGCAAGGAATACACCAACAAGTGTTGGACGACATACATACAGATGAGGAGGAGGTGAAGAAACTGCAAAGGGGACATCGATACTAAAAGGGCAATGGGACCGGACAACATCTCCCCGTGGGTCCCTTAGAGAGGGAGCAGATATTTTTGTGCGTGCCACTTACCACAATCTTCAACACATCCCTGGAAACTGGGCAACTACCTGGGGTAGGGAAGACGGAAAATGTATTCCCATTTTTAAAAAGGAGACAGAAAAGAGGCACTAAACTATAGACCTGTGTCATTGACGTGTATAGTATGCAAAATTATGGAAAAAGATTGTCAGGAGGAGAGTGGGGGAGCACCTGGAACGGAACAGGAGTATAAATGCCAACCAGCACGGATTCACGGAAGGCAAATCCTGTGTCACAAACCTTCTGGAGTTTTATGATAAATAACAGAAGTAAGACAAGAGAGAGGGGTGGGTTGATTGCATCTTCTTGGACTGCAAGAAGGCCTTTGACACAGTTCCTCACAAGAATTAGTGCAGAAGCTAGAGCATCAGGCGCATATAACAGGAAGGGCACTGAAATGGACAGGAATACCTGACAGGGAGGCAACAACGAGTCATGGGACGTAATGATGTATCACAGTGGGCATCTGTGACGAGCGGGGTCCACAGGGGTCGGTCCTAGGACCAGTGCTATGTTTGGTATATGTGAACGACATGACGGAAGGGTTGGATTCAGAAGTGTCCCTGTTTGCAGATGATGTGAAGTTAATGAGGAGAATTAAATCTGATGAAGACCAGCAGGACTTCAAAGAGACCTGGACAGACTGGACACCTGGTCCAGCAAATGGCTTCTCGAATTTAAGCCTGCAAAATGCAAAGTCAGAAGATGGGGAAGGGCACAGAAGACCACAGACAGAGTATAGGCTAGGTGGCCAAAGACTGCAAACCTCACTCAAGGAGAAAGATCTTGGGGTGAGTATAACACCGAGCATGTCTCCGGGAAGCACCATCAAACAGATAACTGCTGCAGCATATGGGCGCCTGGCAAACCAGAGAACAGCATTCCGATACCTTAGTAAGGAATCATTCAAGACACTGTAAAACCGTGTATGTCAGGCCATACTGGAGTATGCAGCACCTGTTTGGAACCCCCACTTGATAAAGCACGTCAAGAACTAGAGAAAGTACAAAGGTTTGCGACAAGGTTAGTTCCAGACTATGGGGAATGTCCTATGAAGAAAGATTAAGGGGGAATCGGCCTGACGACACTGGAGGACAGGGGGGTCAGGGGGGACATGATAACGACATATAAAATACTGCGTGGAATAGACAAGGTGGACAAAGACAGGATGTTCCAGGGGGACACAGAAACAAGAGGCCACAATTGGAAGTTGAAGACACAAATGAGTCAGAGAGATAGTAGGAAGTATTTCTTCAGTCATAGAGTTGTAAGGCAGTGGAATAGCCTAGAAAATGACGTAGTGGAGGCAGGAACCATACACAGTTTTAAGACGAGGTTTGATAAAGCTCATGGAGCGGGGAGAGGGAGGGCCCAGTACAACCGGGGAAGAGGCGGGGCCAGGAGCTAGGACTCGACCCCTGCAACCACAAATAGGTGAGTACAAATAGGTGAGTACAGCTCATGCATGCAGGGCAAAGCTCCTGATCATGGGTGACTTTAACCACAAGGAGATCGATTGGGAGAACTTGGACCCACATGGGGCCAAAATACATGGAGGGCTAAGATGATGGAGGTGGTACTGAAAAACTTCATGTGCCAACACGTAAGGGACACTACAAGAGAGATAGGAGAGGAGAACCAGCAAGGCTGGACTTAGTATTCACCTTAAAGTAGTGCAGATATCGAGGACATCACATATGAAAGACCCTTTGGGGCCAGTGACCATGTGGTTTTAAGCTTCGAATACACAGTAGAGCTACAAGTGGAGGAGAAGCAGGAAGGCCAGGACGAATGAAGCCAAACTACAAGAAAGGGGACTACACAGGAATGAGGAACTACCTGAACGGGGTTCAGTGGGACAGAGAACTGGCAGGGAAGCCAGTTAATGAGATGATGGAATATGTAGCAACAAAATGCAAGGAGGCTGAGGGAGAGGTTTGTACCCAAGGGTAACAGGATTAATAAAAAAGCCAGGATGAGCCCATGGTTTACCCAAAGGTGCAGGGAGGCAAAAACCAAGTGTGCTAGGGAATGGAAGAAATATAGAAGGCAAAGCCCCAGGAGAATAAGGAGAACAGTCGTAGTGCCAGAAACGAATATGCACAGATAGAAGGGAGGCCCAAAAAACAATATGAAAATGACATAGCAGCGAAAGCCAAATCTGACCCGAAACTGTTGTACAGCCACATCAGGAGGAAAACAACAGTCAAGGGCCAGGGAATCAGGCTAAGGAAGGAAGGAGGAGAGACAAAAAGAAATGACCATGAAGTATGTGAAGAACTCAACAAGAGATTCAAAGAATGTTCACAGAGGAGACAGAAGGACTCCAGAAAGACGGAGAGGTGGGGCACACCACCAAATGCTGGACACAGTGCACACAACCGAGGAAGAAGTGAAGAGGCTTCTGAGTGAGCTAGATACCTCAAAGGCAATGGGGCCAGATAACATCTCCCCATGGGTATTGAGAGAGGGAGCAGAGGCGCTATGTGTACCCGTAACAACAATATTCAATACATATATCGAAACAGGGAGATTGCCTGAGGCATGGAAGACAGCAAATGTAGTCCCAAACTTTAAAAAAAGAGGCAGACATGAAGCATTAAACTACAGACCAGTGTCACTGACATGTATAGTATGCAAAATCATGGAGAAGATTATCAGGAGAAGAGTGGTGGAACACCTAAAAAGGGAAATGATCTCATCAACAGCAGCCAACATGGTTTCAGGGACGGGAAATACTGTGTCACAAACCTACTGGAGTTCATGACATGGTGACAGCAGTAAGACAAAGAGAGAAGGGGTGGGTGGATTGCATTTTCTTGGACTGCAAGAAGGCTTTTTAAAACAGTTCCACACAAGAGATTGGTTCAAAAACTGGAGGACCAAGCAGGGATAACAGGGAAGGCACTACAATGGATCGGGGAATACTTGTCAGGAAGACAGCAGCGAGTCATGGTACGTGGCGAGGTGGTCAGAGTGGGCACCTGTGACCAGCGGGGTCCCGCAGGGGTCAGCCCTAGGACCAGTGCTGTTTCTGGTATTTGTGAACGACATGACGGAAGGAATAGACTCTGAGGGTCCCTTTTGCAGATGACGTGAAGTTGATGAGAAGAATTCACTCGATCGAAGACCAGGCAGAACTACAAAGGGATCTGGACAGGCTGCAGACCTGGTCCAGCATTGGCTCCTGGAGTTCAATCCCACCAAGTGCAAAGTCATGAAGATTGGGGAAGGGCAAAGAAGGCCGCAGACGGAGTACAGTCTGGGGGGTCAGAGACTACAAACCCACTCAAGGAAAAAGATTTTGGGGGTTTGAGTATAACACCAGGCACATCTCCTAAGCGCACATCAACCAAATAACTGCTGCAGCATATGGGCGCCTAGAAAAACCTCAGAACAGCATTCCGACATCTTAATAAGGAATCATTCAGCACCCTGTACACCGTGTATGTTAGGCCCATTTTGGGAGTATGCGGCACCAGTTTGGAACCCACACCTACCCAAAGCACGTGAAGAAACTAGAGAAAGTGCAAAGGTTTGGAACAAGACTAGTCCCAGAGCTAAGAGGTATGTCCTACAGAGAGGTTAAGGGAAATCAACCTGACGACACTGGAGGACAGGAGAGATAGGGGGGACATGATAACGACATACAAAATACTGAGAGGAATTGACAAGGGGGACCAAAAACAGGGTGTTCCAGAGATTGGACACAGTAAAAAGGGGACACAGTTGGAAGCTGAAGACACAGATGAATCACAGGGATGTTAGGAAGTATTTCTTCAGCCACAGAGTAGTCAGTAAGTGGAATAGTTTGGGAAGCGATGTAGTGGAGGCAGGATCCATACATAGCTTTAAGCAGAGGTATGATAAAGCTCACGGCTCAGGGAGAGTGACCTAGTAGCGATCATTTAAGAGGCGGGGCCAGGAGCTCGGACTCGACCCCCACAACCTCAACTAGGTGAGTACAACTAGGTGAGTACACACACACACTGCTACACACACATACACACACACACCCACACACCCACAGACACACAAACATACACACACACGCACACACACACACACACACATACACACACAAAAACACACACACACCCCACACACAACACACACACCCCACACACACACACACACACACACACACACACACACACACAGAAACAAAACTCACCAGAATAATAACAGATTCAATCTTTCCATCCGGATATCAAATCTTCAGGAAAGACAGAGGGAGGAGAGGTGGAGGAGGAGTTGCACTGCTCATTAAAAACCAGTGGGGTTTTGAGAAAATGGAAGGAATGGATGGCATGGCGAAAGGGACTACTTAGTAGGAACAATCCAGTCTGAGGGACATAAGGTGATAATTGCAGTAATGTACAACCCACCACAGAACTGCAGGAGAAGAATACGATGAGAGCAACAGAGCAATGATCAACACACTAGCCGAGGTGGCCAGGAGAGCACACATGGGGGGGGCAAAGTTACTAGTTATGGGGGATTTCAATCACAAGGAGATTGACTGGGAAAACCTGGAGCCCCATGGGGGTCCCGAAACATGGAGAGCCAAGATGATGGATGTGGTACTGGAGAACCTCATGCATCAACATGTTAGAGACACTACCAGAGAGAGAGGAGAGGATGAACCAGCAAGGTTGGACCTTGTATTCACCATGAGTAGTTCAGACATCGAGGGTATCATGTATGAAAAGGCCCCCCGGAGCTAGTGATCATGTGGTTCTGTGCTTCGACTACATAGTTGAGCTCCAAGTGGAGAGAGTAGCAAGAATAGGCTGGGAAAAACCAAACTACAAAATGGGGAACTACTCAGGCATTAGGAACTTCCTTCAAGACATTCAGTGGGAGAGAGAACTGACAGGAAAACCAGTACAAGAAATGATGGACTATGTAGCAACAAAATGCAAGGAGGCAGAGGAGAGGTTTGTTCCCAAGGGAAACATAAATAATGGGAAGAACAGAACGAGTCCTTGGTTCACCCAAAGGTGTAGGGAGGCAAAAACTAGGTGTACTAGAGAATGGAAAAGGTACAGAAGACAGAGAACTCAGGAAAATAAAGAAATCAGCCGAAGAGCCAGAAACGAATATGCACAGATAAGAAGGGAGGCCCAGAGACAATATGAAAATGACATAGCATCAAAAGTAAAGACTGACCCGAAGCTGTTGTACAGCCACATCAGGAGGAAAACAACAGTCAAGGACCAGGTAATCAGACTGAGGAAGGGTGATGGGGAATTCACAAGAAACGACCGAGAGGTATGTCATGAGCTCAACACAAGATTTAAAGAGGTATTTACAGTGGAAACCAGTAGGACTCCAAGAAATCAGAACAGGGGGGCACACCAGCAAGTGCTGGATGAGGTACATATAACCAAGGAGGAGGTGAAGAAGCTGCTATGCGAACTTGACACCTCAAAGGCGGTGGGACCAGACAACATCTCTCCATGGGTAGTTAAAGAGGGAGCAGAGATATTGTGTGAGCCATTAACAAAGATCTTCAACACATCATTTTGAAAACTGGGCAACTCCCTGAGGTATGGAAAATGGCAAATGTAGTCCAATTTTTAAAAAGGGAGACAGACATGAGGCACTAAACTACAGACCTGTATCACTAACGTGTATAGTATGCAAGGTCATGGAGAAGATCATCAGGAGGAGAGTGGTGGGGCACCTGGAAAGAAACAAGTGTATAATTGACAACCAGCACGGTTTCAGGGAAGGAAAATCCTGTGTCACAAACCTACTAGAGTTTTATGACAAGGTGACAGAAGTAAGACAAGAGAGAGAGGGGTGGATCGACTGCGTATTTTTGGACTGCAAGAAGGCTTTCGACACAGTTCCTCACAAAGGTTACTGCAAAAGCTAGAGGACCAGGCACACATAACAGGAAAGGCACTGCAATGGATCAGAGAATATCTGACAGGGAGGCAACAACGAGTCATGGTACGCGACGAGGTGTCAGAGTGGCGCCTGTGACAAGCGGGGTACCACAGGGGTCAGTCCTAGGACCTGTGCTGTTCTTGGTATACGTGAACGACATAACGGAAGGGATAGACTCAGAAGTGTCCTTGTTTGCAGACGATGTGAAGTTAATGAGAAGAATCAAATCGGACGAGGATCAGGCAGGACTACAAAGAGATCTGGACAGGCTAACAAGCCTGGTCCAGCAACTGGCTCCTTGAATTTAACCCTGCCAAATGCAAAGTCATGAAGATTGGGGAAGGGCAAAGAAGACCGCAGACACAATATAGTTTAGATGGCCAAAGACTGCAAACCTCACTCAAGGAAAAAGATCTGGGGGTGAGTATAACACCGAGCATATCTCCTGAGGCGCACATCAATCAGATAACTGCTGCAGCATACGGGCGCCTGGCAAACCTACGGATAGCGTTCCGATACCTCAGTAAGGATTCGTTTAAGACTCTGTACACCATCTACGTCAGGCCCATACTGGAGTATGCAGCACCAGTTTGGAATCCACACCTAGTCAAGCACGTCAAGAATTAGAGAAAGTGCAAAGGTTTGCAACTAGACTAGTCCCAGAGCTACGGGGATTGTCCTATGAAGAAAGGTTGAGGGAAATCGGCCTGACGACACTGGAGGACAGGAGGGTCAGGGGAGACATGATAACGACATATAAAATACTGCGTGGAATAGACAAGGTGGACAAGGACAGGATGTTCCAGGGAGGGGACACAGAAACAAGAGGCCACAATTGGAAGTTGAAGACACAAATGAGTCAGAGAGATAGTAGGAAGTATTTCTTCAGTCATAGAGTTGTAAGGCAGTGGAATAGCCTAGAAAATGACGTAGTGGAGGCAGGAACCATACACAGTTTTAAGACGAGGTTTGATAAAGCTCATGGAGCGGGGAGAGAGAGGGTCTAGTAGCAACCGGTGAAGAGGCGGGGCCAGGAGCTAGGACTCGACCCCTGCAACCACAAATAGGTGAGTACAAATAGGTGAGTACACACACACTCACTCACACACAAAATCCTCAATCTCGGAAAAACATGTTGGATTCAGTAAAATACTGAGCACATCTCCTGAGGTGCACATCAACCAGAAAACTGCTGCAACATATGGGCGTCTGGCAAACCTATGAATAGCATTCCGATACCTCAGTAAGGAACCGTTCAAGACTTTTTACCCCGTGAAACGTCAGTCTATACTGGAGAATGCAGCCCCAGTTTGGATCCCCACCTGGTCAAGAAACATCAAGAAATTAGAAAAAAAGTGCTAAGGTTTACAAAAAGGTTAGTTCCAGAGCTAAGAGGAAGGGACATATGAAGAAGGTTAAGGTAAATCGGCCTGACGACCGAAAAGGACAGGAGGGTTAGGGAGACATAATAGCGACATACAAAATACTGAGAGGAATAAATAATTTGGACAGAGACAGGATGTTCCAGAGTGGGGCACAGAAACAAGGAGTCGCAATTAAGAAGTTGAAAATTCATAGAGTTTTCAGGAAGATTAATAATCGGGAAAGGACATTGTTGAGAAGGTTTCCCTTGGAGATATGATGATTGGAGATAACACACTGTTGGGTTGTGTACACTTACATTATCAGGTGTGAGAGGGGAGCCCACCCTGCCTGTAACCGACTGTAGGCCTGTCCATGGAGTGGAAAGGGACAGTGCATCTGACACTCACATGCAGCATCACATGACGTCACACATGCTAGCTGATAAGTCTAGCAAGGGGTCGTCTATAAAAAACATATGGATGGTACTGTAAAAATCAAATAAGCTATACAACATATCCAGGGGATCAGCAACTATGCTGACAAACATAATGAAGGCAGGAACCATACATTGTTTTAAGACAAGGTAAGATAAAGTTCATGGAGCTGGGGGAGAAAGGACGTAGTAGCAATGAGGGGAAGAGGCAGGGCCAGGAAAACTATGTATCGACCCCTGCAACCACAAATAGGTGGTACACACACACACACACACCCCACACACACACCAGACACACACATAGCAAGACAAAGATACGAAGGTACCAGGGACGGATGGACTGAACAAGAATCACTGGCAGAAAGGATCGAAAGCAAAATGGAACAGTAGTGGGATCAAAAGCTAAGTGAGTTTTGCAAAACAGTGGTAGAGAAGATATCTGGAGAGATCAAGAAGTGGGAGTTACAAGCTTTTGCTGCTGAGGCAAGCATGCAGAGACCAGAGGAGGAATTTGAAGTCCCAAAGCACAATACAGAGGCAAGGACCAACAGTAGCAAGGAACTGTGCAAAGAAACAACAGCATACAGTGAGGGGATAGGACGAGGGTAAAGAGCAAAGAAATTCCTCAGGGAAACATTACCAGGCCACCGGGAAGTCTGGGAGATGGTAAGGGAGAGCGCCAAGGAGATACATAAATCAGACCCAGAGATACGGAGGGAAACAAAATGGGATGAGGAAAGGAGACGATAATCATTATTCATGGGATTCCTGAGGCAGAAGGGAACACATGATGAGAAAAGACAGGGAGAGATTAAAGAGATTGAACCCAGACTCTCACTGTGTGAAGCGAGAATTTGTCACCAGGCCACGGGCCCACCGTGTAAGGGAAATTAGTTGAATATAAAGTGCAGGAAGGCAGTGGAGAAGTTTGTATCAAAGGACAACAGAAACAGTAAGATTAGAGCCCGAGGTTTACCAAGAGGTGTGGAGAGGTCAAAACCAAGAGTGCAAGAACATGGAAAATGTATAGAAGGCAAAGGACCCAGGAAAACAGTTGAACAAAAGAGCCAGAAATGAATATGCATGAATAAGGTGAGAAGCTCAGTATAAATACAAGAATAACATACCATAAAAATAGCCAAATCTGACCCAAAGTTGTTATACAGCTACATCAGGAGAATCAGGGAATCAGATTGAGGAAGGAAGGAGAGAGAGGAGCTCACGAAGAACGATCAGGAAATATGTGAAGAGCTCAGCTCAGTACTCAGGGAGATATTCACGGTGGAGACAGAGAGACTCCCAGAAAAACGAGGTGGTAGGGTGCACCAGCAAGTGCTGGACACACTGTACACAATTGAGGATTAGGTGTAGAAATTCCTAGGGGAATTACATACCTATGAAGCCAGTGGGCCCAGATAATATCTCTTCTTGTGTCTTGAGAGAGGGAGGGAACACACTGTGTGAGCATCTAACAACAATTTTCAATAATCCTATTGAAACAGGGCATCTGCTTGAGGTGTGGAAGACAGAAAACGTAGTCCCAATTTTTAAGAAAGTAGACAGAGAAGCTGCACTAACCTACAGACCGGTGTAGATGACATGCATTGTATGTGAAGTTATGAAGAAGATTGCCGGGTAAAGAATGGTTTAATACCTAGAACACAATGGCCTGATACATGACAACCAGCATGGCTTTAGGAGAGGGAAATTCTGCATCATTAACCTATTGGAGATCTATGACAAGGTAACAAAAGTAAGACAGGGGAGAGATGGATAGGTAGGGAAACCCTCATTTTCTTGGAATGTGGGAAGGTCTTCAACACAGGTTCACACAAGGATATTGGTTAAAAAAAATTGAGGAGCAGGAAAGGAATAGGAGGGAAAGATGAATGGATCAGGAAATACCTGACAGAAAGGAAAAAACTTGGTCGGTTCGAAGACAGGTGTAAACAGTGGTTCCATGTATCGAGTGGGGTTCCACAAAGGTCAGTCCGTCCGGTGATGTTTCTTGTATTTGTGAATGAAAAAGGGGGAAGGGAGAGAGTCAGAGGTGTCCTGTTTGCAGACAATGTGAAAACAAATGAGCAGATTACAAGCGGAAGAGGTAAGGTAAATTTACAAGGGGATATCTACAGAGTGCAATTGGGTCGGGACAAATGGCTCCTGGAGTTTGATTAATCCAAGAAAGTGCAAAATTATGAAGATTAAGGAAGGACAGATCACAGCCTTAAAGATCAAAGGCTGCAAAACTCACTCAAGGAAAAGAGCTTAGGGTAAGCATCACAGCGAGCACATCGTCTGAGGTGAAACATTAACGAAATAACTGCTGCAGAATACGGGCGCCTGGCAAACCTGGGGAATAGCTTTTTCATTATCAAGGAAAAGGAGTCATGAATGACACTGTATACCGTGTACGTCAAAGCCCATGCATCAACATTTTGAGGTTTAAGTAACAGAGAGAGAGAACAGGAGGGATAAAACCAGAGAGACTGGACCTATTATTCACTTTGAGTAGTGCAGATAATTTGAGGACATCACTATGAAAGACCCGGATCTATTTGATCATGTGATTCTGAGAAAACATAGTAGAGTTACAAGTAGAGAGAGAAGCAAGAAGGGCAGGATGAAGTCAGACTAGAAGAGAGGGGACTAAACAGGATTAAGGGGCTTCTTGCACGAGGTTCAGTGACAATAATATGCGAAGAAGCAGAGGAGAGTTTCATACCAAAGAGAAACAGAAATAATGAGATGGCGAGGATGAGCCCTTGGTTCTCCCAAAGGTGTAGAGACGCCAAAAATAAGTGTCCCAGAGAATGGAACAATTATTAAAGACCAAGGATCCAGGGTAATAAGAAGAGTAGTCAAAGAGCCAGAACAAAATTGTTCAGGTAAGAAAGGGAGGCCCAACACCCAATACGACAATGGCATGCAGCGAGCGCAACTCCATCTTGAGGAAAACAACAACTAAAGAAACCATTTAATCAAGCTCAAGAAAGAAGGAAGGAAGCTCAAAATAAATGACCAACAATATGTGAGCAGCTCAACAAGCAAATTTAAAGGAGTATTCAGCGTGAAGACAGAAAGGACTCTGAAAAAAACGGAGTGGGGGGATATCCATCAGTGTTTGACACAATAAACACAGCCGAGGAGGAGGTACAGAGACTGCTAAGTGAACTAGATACCTCAAAGGTAATGGGGCCAGATAATATCTATCCGTGGGTCCTGAGAGAGGGAGCAGAGACGTTCTATGTGCAAAAAAACAAAAATCTTTTAACACATCTATCGAAAACAGGGCGACTACCTGAGATATGGAAGACAGCAAATGTAGTCCCAAATTTTAAAAAACGAGACAGACCTGCAGCATTAAATATAAACCAGGAAAGATTATCAGGAGAAGAGTGGTGGAGCACCTGAAAAGGAATGAGCTTATCAGCGACAACCAGCCACTGACGGAAACCCTGTGTCAAAAACCCTCCTAGAGTTTCCATGACAAGGTGACAAATAAAACAAGAGAGGGATGGGTAGATTGCAGTTCCTTGACTTAAAAAGGCTTTTGACAAAGTTCCACACAAGAGATTAGTCCCAGAAGCTGGAGGTCCAGGCTGGTATAACAGGAAGGCACTGCAGTGGATAAGAGAATACTGACATAAAGGCAACAGCGAGTCATGGTATTGTGACGGGTGTCGGAGTAGGTGACTGTGACGAATGGGGTTCCACAGGGGGTCACTTCTAGGACCGGTGCTGTTTCCGGTAAATATGAATGATATGATAGAGGAATTAGACTCAGAAGGGTCTCTGTTGCACACGATGTGAACTTAATGAGAATTCAATTGGAGGAGGACCGGGCAGGACTACAAAGGTTTCTGGAAAGGCTACAGGCCTAGTCTGGCAAGTGGCCCTGGAGTTCATCCCCGCCAAATGCAAAATCATGAATATCGAGGAAGGGCAAAAAAGACCACAGACAGAAACAGCCTAGGGTGCCAAAGACTACAAACCTCTCTCAAGGATGAGGATCTTGGGGGAGAGTATAATACCAAACATATCTCCTGAGGCGCACATCAACCAAATAACTCGTGCTGTGTAAAATCTGGTTAGATAAGTACACTTTCCTGCTTTACAAACAAACCCTATACAAACGTTATTTACATTAAGCAACACGATTTCCAACAGCCACTCCTTAGAAGTCCCTTCGGGTTGCTGTATCAGTGGCCACAGATATATGCTCCCAAAGGAACGTATATCCAGCATGTCACTATTTGCTAAGTGTATGCTGATGAATGTTCACATGGTTTGGCGTGAATTCAGCAAATTACGACCTCGAATAGATCAGCCCTAATCACAAATTCACTATTGTCTTCGTTCTCAGTGGGAGATTTTGTGACGTATTCACGCTCTGATGTCTGAATTCAACCTGCTTGTCACCAAGCCCGCGTCCATCAGCTCATCATCCGCTCAAATAAAACTGCTAAGTTCAGTTTTTATCCACTCGTTGTTTAGTCTGTACAATCAGAAGTAAACACAGAGAGTGGTTCTTGTTATTTAGCTGTAGACTGGAAGTCAAATATCCCTGAGTTTGTAGACCAAGTGGGGCGCAGGTTTTCTCTTAATTTTCCTGCAATGGGTAAAAGATAGTTACTTTCGTTTGCCCTATTGTGTAATTGATCAGAAATTCTAGAAAGGGAGAGACCTGTGCATGGAGTGCCTGGTACACATGTGTTCCTTTTTAAACTGTTGTGGGAAGTAGAAAAGTCCACTAACCCTTTGTGAGAGTGCAAAGTCTTTCAGAGGGCAGTGGGCTGAGAGTCCCCCTTTCCCCCTTATCAATCTGGAGATTTTTCAACACAGGTGCAACATCATGGGCGACTAGCAAACCTAAAGGAATAGCTTTCTGACATCTTTGTAAGGAGTCATTCAGGACTCTGTACACCGTGTACGTCAGGGCTATATTGGAGTATGCAGCATCAGTTTATACCACACCTGTTTAAGCAAGTCATGAAATTAGAGAAAGTGTAAACGTTTGCAACGAGCTAGTCACTGAGTTTAAGGGGTATGTCCTACGAGGAGGGTTTATTGACCTGAAGACAATGGAGGACAGGAGGGCCAGAGGAGACATGATAAAAATATAAAATACTTAGAGGAATGGACAAGGTGGACAGAGATAAGATGTTCCGGAGATGGGATACAGAGACAAAGAGTCACAATTGGAAGTTGACGACTCAGATGAATCACATATTTGTTAGGAAGTATTTCTGGAAAGTGAGGTGGTGGAGGCAGGATTCATACATAACTTTAAGAAAAGGTATGAAAAAGGTTCATGGACCCAGAGACTGTGACCTAAAAGCGACCAGGGAAGAGGACGGGACCATGAGCTATGACTCGACCCCTGCAACCACAACTAGGTGAATACAACTAGATGAGTACACACACACACACACACACACACACACACACACACACACACACTAGACCAGAATATAAAAAAAAACATAACACAATGTATGAAAAAATAAATAATAAAAAAATAACGGAAAACATATTATCTGGTACAATACCTTTATTCACCACAGCATAATATAAGCTGGTGTTATTATAGTTGTCTTTTATGTTGGGATCACAGCGGGAATCATTTAATAACACTTGAAGACATTCAGCATAGTAGCGTTTTGATCTCCAGTAATAAGAAGTGTCGAGCCTGAGAGTGTAGTGTAGTGGTGTCCGGCCGTTATCATCCTGACAGTTGACGTCAGCACCAGCATCAAGCAGCATCTTAACACAATCATCATCACCCCTCCCAGCTGCTATGTGAAGAGCTGTTCTACCTGCAACATCAAATCATGATAATTTGTTAACAAATAATTTTGCAGGATGGCTAGAAAAAGAAAAACTTACATCATAATTCACTCCATCACTGTCTTGTCAGAGGCTTGTCTACATTACTGTTATAAAACTGCAACATTAACTCTGCTCCTCCAGAGTGCAGACACTGTACTTCCCATCTCCGGGACTCAGGTCCGGCCTGAATTCCTTCATAAATGTTCCTAGCTTACACTCCAACAGCAGGGCAAGTCCTAAAAATGCATTTGTCTCCATTTACTCTTATCTAACATGCTCACGCACGCTTGCTGGAAGTCCAAGCCCCTTGCACACAAAACTTCCTTTACCCCCTCCCTCCCACGTTTCCTAGGCCGACCCCTACCCTGTCTTTCCTCCACTACAGATTTATACACTCTCGAAGTCATTCCATTTCGTTCCTTCCTCTCTATATGTCCAAAACATCTCAACCCCTCCTCAGCCTCCTGGATAATAGTTTGGTAATGCCACATCTCCTAATCTCCAAACTACAGATTCCCTGCATTATATTCACGCCACACATTGCCCTCAGACATGACATCTCCACTGCCTCCAGCCTTCTTGTTGCAACATTCTCTACCCATGTCTCACACCCATACAAGAGCGTTGGTATAACAATACTTTCATACAATCCTCTTTTTGCTTTCATCGATGAAGTTCTTTGTCTCTACAGACTCCTCAGTGCACCACTCACCTTTTTCCTCTCGTCAAGTCTATGATTCACCTCATCCTTCAAAGACTCATCTACTGACATGTCCATTCTCAAATATCTGAGCACATTCACCTCTTAAATACTCTCTCCCTCACATTCTTTACCGAATATTCAGTTACTTAATTTTTTAAGTTATCCTAATCACCTTACTCTTTCCTATATTCACTTTTAATTTCCTTCTTTTACATACCTTAACAAACTCATCCACCAACCTCGGCAACTTTTCTTCAGAATCTCCCAAAAGCACAGTGTCATCAGCAAAGTGCAACTGCGACAGCTCCCACTTTGTGTTAGATTCTTTATCTTTTAATCCCACACCTCTTGCCAACACCTGAGCATTCACTTCTCTTACAGCTCCATCTATAAATATATAGAACAAACATGGTGACGTCACACATCCCTGTCTAAGGCCTTCTTTTACTGGGAAATAATCTCCCTGTAGCCTACATTCTCTAACCTGAGCTTCACTATCCTCGTAAAAACTTTTCACCGCTTTCAGTAATCTACCTCCTATTCCATACATTTGCCCTAACATATGCCTTTTCCAAATCCAGAAATGCCCCAAAAACCTCTTTACCCTTATCTAAATGCTGTACACCTATATGTTTCATTGCAAACACTTGGTCTACACACCCCCTACCTTTCCTAAAGCCTCCTTGCTCATCTGCTATCCTGCTCTTCGTCTTACTCATAATTCTTTCAATAATAGGTCTATCATACACTTTACCAGGTATGCTCAACAGATTTATTCCCCTCTTTTGTCCCCTTTGCCTTTATACTTAAAAATTATGTATTTCTTTGCCAATCCCTAGGTACCTTACCCTCTTTCACACTCTTATTAAATAAAAACAGTAACCACTCCAAAACTATATCCCCACCTACTTTTAAAATTTCTATTTTTATCCCATCATTTCCAGCTGCTTTATCCACTTTCATTTTACTCACTGCCCCATGCACTTCCTCCACACTCACAACTGGGGGCTCTGGTGGCCTGGTGGCTAAAGCTTTCGCTCCACACTTCGAGGACCTGGTTTTACTTCCCATCCAGTGTAGAAAATTGGGCGTGTTTCTTTACACCTCTTGTCTATGTTCCCCATCAGTAGAATAAGTACCTGGGTTTAGTCGGGCTGGTGTGGGTCGCATCCTGGAAACTCTGACCTAATTTGCCCTAAATGCTCAGGATAACAAGAGGTTTTCTGTATAGTAGAATGTCACTGATATCAGCTATTGCCTGTATACCATGTACATGTACTTGTCGTAAATAAAGATATTATTATTATTCCTCACTCCTAGAAGATGTAATTCCTCCTTGCCCTAGACAAGAAATCACAGCTTCCCTATTTTCATCAACATTTAACAATTCCTCAAAATATACCCCCTATCTACCTGATACCTCAAACTCTCTATTTAATAACTCTCCTCTCCTATTTTTTTTCTAACTAAAACCATTCTTTTCCCAGGCTTTCTCAGCTTGATATGTCACTCCAAAACTTTTTCTTATTTTCAACAAAATTTTTGAATAACTACCACCCTCTCTCTCATTTGCTCTTTTTTACATTGCTTCACCACTCTCTTAACCTCTCTTTTCTCTCAGTGTATCGTCCCTCTTTGCATCACTTCTACTTTTTTAAAAAATTTCATATTTCTAACTTTTTCTCTCTTACTTTCCCCTTTACAATTTATTTATTCCATCAATCGCTCTTCTTCTCTCCCGCACCCACTTTCCTGTAACTATAACTTCTGCTGAACACTTTAACACCATATTCTTTAACTTCCCCCTACATCTTCTACCCCATTAACCTATATCTCACTAGCCATCTGTCCTCCAACTGTTGTTTGTATCTTACCCTAATGCCTCCTCCTTTAGTTTTTTAAACCTTCACTTCTCCCTTACTTGTTGCCACCATTTACTTTGTATCCTATCTAAGTTTTACTTTCACTGTAGCTACAACTAAAAAGTTACTTAATGTAACTGTGGCCCCTCTATAAACATGTACATGCTGAAATCTACCCAAAAATCTTGTATCTACTATTATGTAGCCTAGCAAACTACTGTCATATCTTGTATACTTATTTATGCACTTTTCTTAAAGTATGTGTTACCTATAACCAAACCCCATTATATACAAAGTTCAATCAAATACTCCCCATTATCATTTACACTTGGCACCCCAAACTTACCTGCCACACCCTCTCTAAACGCTTTTCCTACTTTAGCATTTAGGTCCCCTCCCACAATTACTCTCTTACTTGGTTCAAAAGTTCCTTACAACTCGCTTAAAATCTCCCAAAATTTCTCTATATCCTCTACACTCTTCTCTTCTCCAGGTGCATACACACTTATTACGACCCACTTTTCACATCCGACCATTATTCTAATCCACATAATCCTTGAATTTATACATTTATATTCCCTCATCTCTCTCCATAACTAATCCTTTAACATTATTGCTACCCCTTCCCTAGCTCTAACTCTCTCAGATACTCCTGACTTAATTCCATTTATTTCTCCCCACTGAAACTACCCTACCCCCGCCATCTTTGTTTCGCTTAGGGCCAGGACATCCAACTTCTTTTCATTCATAACATCAGCAATCATTTCTTTCTTATCATCCGCACTACATCCATGCACATTCAAACATCCCAATTTTAAAAAGTTTTTTTCCTTGTTTTTAGTACTTTTTACAGGAGAAGGATTACTAGCCCATTGCTCCCGGCATCTAGTCACCTCCTGCGACACGCATAGTTCACGGAGGAAGAATTCTGTTCCATTTCATAATGGAGAAAAGGAGAAATAAAGAAGAACAAGAACTAGGAAGAAAACAGTATACATATGTTTGTACATGTATGTGTAGTGTGACCTAAGTGTAAGTAGAAGTAGCACGATATATCTGAACAATTGCATGTTTAGGAGACAGAAAAAGACACCAGCAATCCTAGCATCATGCAAAACTATTACAGGATTATTATTATTATTATTATTATTATTATTATTATTATTATTATTATTATTATTATTATTATTATTATTATTATTATTATTATTATTATTATTATTATTATTATTATTTTATTTTTATTATTATTATTATTATTATTATTATTTTTATTATTATTATTTATTATTATTATTATTTTTATAAGCTGTTAATCATTAGAGTTTTCCCCGTGAAACACTTTCTTATCATTCACTCCATCACTGTTTGACAGAGACGCGCCTATTTTTACAGTTAAAAACTACACAATATCTCCACCTCTTTTTACAAGTGCCAGCACTATACCTCCACCTCCAGGACTTACACCCTGCCAGCACTATACCTCCACCTCCAGGACTTACACCCTGCCAGCACTATACCTCCACCTCCAGGACTTAGATCCTGCCAGCACTATACCTCCACCTCCAGGACTTAGATCCTGCCAGCACTATACCTCCACCTCCAGGACTTACACCCTGCCAGCACTATACCTCCACCTCCAGGACTTACACCCTGCCAGCACTATACCTCCACCTCCAGGACTTACACCCTGCCAGCACTATAAACCTTTCCCCCTCCCGGACTTAGATTTCCCGCCAGCCACTATACCTCCACCTCCAGGACTTACACCCTGCCAGCACTATACCTCCACCTCCAGGACTTAGATCCTGCCTGCACTATACCTCCACCTCCAGGACTTAGATCCTGCCAGCACTATACCTCCACCTCGAGGACTTACACCCTGCCAGCACTATACCTCCACCTCCAGGACTTACACCCTGCCAGCACTATACCTCCACCTCCAGGACTTAGGTACTACAAGCACTATACCTCCACCTCCAGGACTCAGGTCTTGCCATCACTATACTCCCACCTCCAGGACTTAGGCCCTGCCAGCACTATACCTCCACCTCCAGGACTTAGGTCCTGCCAGCACTATACTCCCACCTCCAGGACTTACGCCCTGCCAGCACTATACCTCCACCTCCAGGACTCAGGTCCTGCAGCACTTTTACCTCCACCCCAGGACTAGGTCCTGCCAGCACTATACCTCCACCTCCCGGACTCAGGGCCTGCCAGCACTATGCCTCCACTTCCAGGATTCAGGTACTGACTGCACTATACCTCCACCTCCAGGACTCAGGTCCTGCCAGCACTATGTCTCCACCTCCAGGACTCAGGTCCTGCCAGTACTATACCTCCACCTCCAGGACTCACGTCCTGCCATCACTATACCTAAACCTCCAGGGCTCAGGTCCTGCCAGCACTATACCTCCACCTCCAGGACTCAGGTCCTGCCAGCACTATGCCTCCACTTCCAGGACTCAGGTCCTGCTAACCGGTTTCCCTGAATTCCTTCATAAATATTTGGTCACACTTAAACAGAAAGTCAAGTTATAAAAACATTTCACAAATAACCCACAAACAGGAGAGGGAAGCTTATGACTACGTTTCGGTCTGACTTGGTCATTTACTTGTTCCGACTTGGACCATTGAATCTGTAAATCGTCCAAGTCAGACTTAAACGTCGTCGTAAACTCCCCTTTCCTATGTGTGGGTTATTTGTGTATTGTTCCAGTCACGGTATTGTGCCTTGTTGTTAGTTAATAACAACCAATTACCTCCACTCCGTCCTTTCTAACACGTTCTGGCATGCTTGCTGGAAGTCCAAGACCCTCGCACACAAACAGTGATCCTCCGCCACTTCAACCTTTCCTAGGACGACTCATACCCCGCCTTCCTTCCTTTATAGATTTATACGCCCTCCGTGTTATTGTATTACATTCCAACGTCTCTAAATGTCCTAACCGCATAAACAACACCTCCTCAGTCGTCTGAATAATACTTTTCGCAACCCTGCACCTCCTAATTTCCAAGCTGCGGATTCTCTGCATAATATTCACACTGAATATTGCCCAACAGACACGTCATCACTGCCTCCAGCCTTCTCTTTGTTACAACATTCGCCACCCATTCTTCACACCCATATAAAAGCGCTGGTACTACTATACTCTAGAACATTCCCATCTTGTTCTAAGGATATTATTCTTTGTTTCAACGGACTTCACACTGCAGCTCCTAAATCAATTCTATGATTCACCTCATCTTTCATAGACCCATCTGCTGACAAGTCCACTCCCAAATATCTAAATACATTCACTTCCTCTCTACTCACTCACTCCAATCTGGTATCTTATCTTTCATTAGTTAAGGTATAAGAACATAAGAACATAAGAAAGGAGGAACACTGCAGGAGGCCTGATGGCCCATACTAGGCAGGTCCTTTACAATTCATCGCACTAACAAAACATTTGCCCAATCCAATTTTCAATGCTACCCAAGAAATAAGCTCTGATGTGAAAGTCCCACTCAAATCCATCCCCTCCCACTCATGTACTTATCCAACCTAAATTTGAAACTACCCAAAGTCCTAGCCTCAGTAACCCAACTAGGTAGACTGTTCCACTCATCAACTACCCTATTTCCAAACCAATACTTTCATATGTCCTTTCTAAATCTAAACTTATCTAATTTAAATCCATTACTGCAGGTTCTCTCTTGGAGAGACATCCTCAAGACCTTATTAATATCCCCTTTATTAATACCTATCTTCCACTTATACGCTTCGATCAGGTCTCCCCTCATTCTTCGTCTAACAATTGAATGTAACTTAAGAGTCTTCAATCTTTCTTCATAAGGAAGATTTCTAATGCTATGTATTAATTTAGTCATCCTACGCTGAATGTTTTCTAACGAATTTATGTCCATTTTGTAATATGGAGACCAGAACTGAGCTGCATAATCTAGGTGAGGCCTTACTAATGATGTATAAAGCTGCAGTATGACCTCTGGACTTCTGTTGCTTACACTTCTTGATATAAATCCCAGTAATCTATTTGCCTTATTACGTACGCTTAGGCATTGCTGTCTTGGTTTAAGGTTGCTGCTCACCATAACCCCCAAGTATTTTCGCAATCTGTATGGCTAAGTTCTACATCATTTAACTTATAAGTACTAGGGTTATGGGCACTCCCAAGCTTCAGAACCTTGCATTTATCTACATTGAACTGCATCTGCCACTTTTCTGACCAAGGATAGAGTTTGTTTAAATCCTCCTGAAGTTCCATAACATCTACGTTTGAATCAATTATCCTACCTATCTTTGTGTCATCGGCGAATTTGCTCATATCACTAGTAATTCCCTCATCAAGATCATTGATATATATTATAAACAACAACGGGCCCAAGACTGATCCCTGTGGAACGCCACTTGTTACAGATCCCCACTCGGATTTAACCCCATTTATGGACACTCTCTGCTTCCTGTCAGTGAGCCATAACTCGATCCACGAGAGCACTTTTCCCCCAATGCCATGAGCTGCCACTTTCTTTAACAGTCTATGGTGCGGAACTCTATCAAAAGCCTTACTAAAATCTAAGTAAATAATATCAAATTCTTTATTGTGGTCAACAACCTCAAAAGCTTTACTGAAGAAAGTTAATAAATTAGTTAGACAAGACCGGCCTCTTGTGAATCCATGCTGAGTATCATTAATCAAGCTATGCTTATCGAGATGGCTTCTTATAATCTCAGCTATAATTGACTCTAGTAATTTGCCTACAATTGAGGTCAGGCTTATTGGGCGGTAATTTGACGGTAACGACTTGTCCCCTGTTTTAAAAATAGGAATTACATTAGCCATCTTCCACATATCAGACACTACACCTGTTTGAAGAGATAAATTAAAAATATTAGTTAATGGTTCACAGAGTTCCATTTTGCATTCCTTAAGAACCCTTGAAAAAACCTCATCAGGACCCGGCGACTTATTATGCTTCAGTCTGTCTATCTGCTTCACAACCATCTCACTAGTGACTGTGATGTTACATAATTTACCTTCTTCTAGCCCACTATAAAAATTAATTACTGGAATATTGTTAGTGTCTTCCTCTGTAAAAACTGAGAGAAAATAATTATTAAAAATCGAGCACATTTCATTCTCTTTGTCAGTAAGGTTCCCATTGTTATTTTTAAGGGGACCTATCTTATCTCTAACTTTTGTTCTATAGACCTGGAAAAAACTTTTTGGGTTAGTTTTAGAATCCCTAGCAACTTTAATTTCATAGTCCCTTTTAGCTTTCCTTATCCCCTTTTTAATTACCCTCTTAATGTCAATATACTGATTCGTAATATGACCCTCACCTCTTTTGATACGCCTATAAATTCCTTTCTTTTGCCCTAGTAGATATTTGAGCCTATTATTCATCCATTTTGGGTTTTCTATTTGATCTAATTTCTTTATATGGGATAAACGTTCTTTGAGCAGCATGTATAGTGTTCAGAAAACTGTCATATTGATATCTCACTTCGTTACCCCAGTCAACAGATGATAAGCGTTTTCTAAGCCCATCGTAATCTGCTAAGCGAAAATCTGGGACTGTTACTGAGTTATCGCTACTATCGTACTTCCATTCAATGCTAAATATAATTGATTTGTGGTCGCTAGCACCCAGTTCCTCTGAAATTTCTAAATTATTAACAAGGGATTCATTGTTTGCCATAACTAAGTCAAGCAGGTTATTTCCCCTTGTAGGTTCTGTCACAAACTGCTTCAAAAAACAATCCTGAAATACTTCTAAGAAGTCGTTTGATTCTAAATTCCCAGTCAAGAAATTCCAATCAATATGACTGAAGTTAAAGTCTCTTAGAATTACTACATTATCGTGCCTTGTGGCCTTAACAATTTCCTCCCATAGTAGTTTCCCTTGGTCCCTATCTAAGTTTGGGGGACGGTATATCACTCCTAAAATCAGTTTTTCATGCCCCTCTGAAAATTCTATCCAAACAGACTCTGTATGTTTTACTTCAGACTTAATAACCGTTTTTATGCAACAGTTCAAGCGATCTCGGACATACAATGCCACCCCACTCCCCTTCCCGATACTTCTATCTTCTTGGAACAATTTAAAACCCTGAATATGACATTCCGCAGGCATGTCCCGACTTTTTTAATTAAACCACGTCTCAGTTAAGGCAAATACATCAATGTTACCTGCACTAGCAACTAATCTCAACTCGTCTATCTTATTCCTAGCACTACGGCAATTAGCATAATAAACATTGAAAGACTCTCCTTTCTCTTTACCCTTCCTGCTCATTTCTGTTTTTCTACTAAACCTATTACTGTCCTTATCACCCAAAGTCCCTGGCTTTTCAATATCTACCTCGTTCTGCTTATTACTAGTTTCCCTAGAACTCGTAATATTACTACACTGGGACTTCACTGTTTTCCTGCCAAAACCGTTACCACTAACTATTCCTAGTTTAAAGTCCTAACTGCTCCCTCCACTGCAGTTGCCAGTGCTCCCACCCCACACCTAGATAAGTGAACCCCATCCCTGGCATACATGTCATTTCTGCCATAGAAGAGGTCCCAGTTGTCAATGAATGTTACCGCATTTTCCTTACAGTATTTGTCCAACCAGCAATTGACACCTATTGCCCTTGACAACCATTCATTTCCAACTCCTCTCCTTGGCAAAATTCCACATATGACAGGGTTCCTACCCTTACTCCTAATTATTTCTATTGCAGGCCACCAGGCTCTGGTGGCCTGGTGGTTAACGCTCTCGCTTCACACGGTGAGGGCCTGGGTTCGATTCCCAGCCAGAGTAGAAACATTGGACGTGTTTCTTTCCACCTGTTGTCTATGTTCCCCATCAGTAAAATGGGTACCTGGGTGTTAGTCGACTGGTGTGGGTCGCATCCTGGGACACTGACCTAAGGAGGCCTGGTCACAGACCGGGCCGCGGGGGCGTTGACCCCCGGAACTCTCTCCAGATAAACTCCAGATATACCTGCTAATCAGGTCTTCACTCCTACGTCTGCCAACATCGTTGCCTCCAGCACTGAGACAGATAATAGGATTGCTCCTAAATCAAAGAAAGAATGAAGAACTGAAATGGAACACTATATATAAAACTGAAGAGAGTCACCAAATAGAACATAAGGAACACGTAAAAGACCTGGGAATAATTATGTCAGCGGACCTTTCTTGTAAAGACCATAACAAGACAAATATCACGACAGCCAGGAAGATGACGGGGTGGGTATTGAGAACTTTCAAAACAAAAGAAATAATACCGATGGTGACTCTCTTCAAGTCACTAGTTCTCCCTCACTTAAAATATTGCTCAGAGCTGACGGCCCCGTTCAAAGCAGAAGAAATATCAGAGCTGGAACAAATATAGAGATCGTTTACGGCTCATATTGAGCCTGTAAAGCACCTAAACTACTGAGAACGTCTTCAAGTCTTGAACATGTACTCACTGGAGCGGAGGAGAGAGAGAGGTACTTGATAATATATACCTGGAAAGTACTCGACGGTTTGTTCCCGATTCTGCACACTGCCATAACAACATACTGGAGTGAGAGATATGGAAGAGTAAAATATACGCAGTGAAGAGCATGGGTGCGGTGGGGACAATAAGGGAACACTGTATCAACATCCGGGGTTCAAGACTATTCAACATCTTACGAAAAGATATCAGAAACATTGCTGGAACAAGTGTAGAAGCCTTCAAGAGGAAACTGCACAAGTATCTTCACCAGGTGCCAGATCAACCAGGCTCTGATGGATATGTGGGGCAGCGGGCCTCCAGCAGGAACAGCCTGGTTGACCAGGAAAGCACCAGACGAGCGTGGCCCATGGCCGAGCTCAGATAGTAGAAAAACTCTCAAAACTCTTCAAAGGTATATCAAAGGTATATCCTCATAACCTCGCTCTCTCCTGTGTTCACTTTTAATTTCTTCTTTTACATACCCTCTCTAACTTCCCTTCAGATTCTCCAAAAGGTACAGTGTCATCAGCAAAAACCAACTGAGATAACTCTCACTTTGTGGTAGATATTTGTCTCTTAATCCCACACCACTTGCCAACACCCGAGAATTTACTACTATTACAACTGTATCTAAAAATATATTTAACAACCTTGTTGACATCATGCATTCCCGTCTAAGTCCTACTTTTATTGGGGAATAATCTCCCTCTCTCCTACACAAAGACTGATAATAAACAGGGTAAAATCTAAGGCAACTACAGTGAAAAGCTCTGTTCCAAAAGGCACAGTACTCGCTCCCATCCTGTTCCTCATCCTCATATTTGACATAGACAAATATGTGAGTTATAGCTCCTTGTCTTCAGTTGCGGATGACACCCGAATTGCCATGACAGTGTCGTCCATCGAAGACAATGTAAGACTCCAAGCGGACATCAACCAAATCTTTAAATGGGCCGCAGAAAACAATATGAAGTTCAATGAAGAGAAATTTCAACTACTCTGATATGGAAATTAAATCTTTATCGGGGTATTAAGCAAATTCTATCCAAACAATAGAGCGAAAAACTACGTAAATTGAAGGCCTGGAAGTGTAATGTCAG
>NC_069489.1:3043708-3066836 GCF_026875155.1 Cherax quadricarinatus | reverse complement strand
TAAAGAGAATTCAGGGGCTTGGCATCCCTAATTTTGAAGGTTCTCATTATCCATCCTATCATTTTTCTAGTAGATGAGGTAGATACATTGTTGTGATCTTTGAAGGTGAGATCTTCTGACATTATCACTTCCAGGTCCTTCACACTACGTAGTTTTTCGCTCTATTGTTTGGATAGAATTTGCTTAATATCCTGATAAAGATTTAATTTCCATATCAGAGTAGTTGAAATTTCTCTTCATTGAACTTCATATTGTTTTCTGCGGCCCATTTAAAGACTTGGTTGATGTCCGCTTGGAGTCTTACATTGTCTTCGATGGACGACACTGTCATGGCAATTCAGGTGTCATCCGCAACTAAAGACAAGGAGCTATAACTGACATATTTGTCTATGTCAAATATGAGGATGAGGAACAGGATAGGAGCGAGTACTGTGACTTTTGGAACAGAGCTTTTCACTGTAGCCGCCTTAGATTTTACTCTGTTTATTATTAGTCTTTGTGTAGGAGAGAGGGAGATTATTCCCCAATAAAAGTAGGACTTAGACGGGAATGCATGATGACAACAAGGTTGTTAAATATATTTTTAGATACAGTTGTAATAGTAGTAAATTCTCGGGTGTTGGCAAGTGGTGTGGGATTAAGAGACAAATATCTACCACAAAGTGGGAGTTATCTCAGTTGGTTTTTGCTGATGACACTGTACCTTTTGGAGAATCTGAAGGGAAGTTAGAGAGGGTATGTAAAAGAAGAAATTAAAAGTGAACACAGGAGAGAGCGAGGTTATGAGGATATACCTTTGATATACCTTTGAAGAGTTTTGAGAGTTTTTCTACTATCTGAGCCCGGCCATGGGCCACGCTCGTCTGGTGCTTGCCTGGTCAACCAGGCTGTTCCTGCTGGAGGCCCACTGCCCCACATATCCATCAGAGCCTGGTTGATCTGGCACCTGGTGAAGATACTTGTGCAGTTTCCTCTTGAAGGCTTCTACACTTGTTCCAGCCATGTTTCTGATATCTTTTCGTAAGATGTTGAATAGTCTTGAACCTCGGATGTTGATACAGTGTTCCCTTATTGTCCCCACCGCACCCATGCTCCTCACTGGGTATATTTTACACTTCCATATCTCTCACTCCAGTATGTTGTTATGGCAGTGTGCAGAATCGGGAACAGACCGTCGAGTACTTTCCAGGTATATATTATCACGTTTCTCTCTCTCTCCTCCGCTCCAATGAGTACATGTTCAAGACTTGAAGACGTTCTCAGTAGTTTAGATGCTTTACAGGCTCAATATGAGCCGTAAACGATCTCTATATTTGTTCCAGCTCTGATATTTCTTCTGCTTTGAACGGGGCCGTCAGCTGTGAGCAATATTTTAAGTGAGGGAGAACTAGTGACTTAAAGAGTGTCACCATCGGTATTATTTCTTTTGTTTTGAAAGTTCTCAATACCAACCCCGTCATCTTCCTGGCTGTTGTGGCCTTTGTCTTGTTTTGGTCTTTACAAGAAAGGTCCGCTGACATAATTATTCCCAGGTCTTTTACGTGTTCCTTATGTTCTATTTGGTGACTCTCTTCAGTTTTGTATATAGTGTTCCTTTTCAGTTCTTCATTCCTTCCGTACCTTAGCTAATGAAAGATAAGATACCAGATTGGAGGGAGGGAGTAGAGACGAAGTGAATGCGTTTAGATATTTGGGAGTGGACTTGTCAGTATATGGGTCTATGAAAGATGAGGTGAATCATAGAATTGATTTAGAAGCTGCAGTGTGAAGTCCTTTGAAACAAAGAATAATATCCATACAACAAGATGGGAATGTTCTAGAGTAAAGTGGTACCAGCGCTTTTATATGGGTGTAAAGAATGGGTTGTGAATGTTGTAACAAGGAAAAGGCTGGAGGCAGTGATGACGTGTCTGTTGGGCAATATTCGGTGTGAATATTATGCAGAGAAAACGCAGCTTAGAAATTAGTAGGAGGTGCAGGGTTGCTAAAAGTATTATTCAGACGGCTGAGGAGGTGTTATTGATGTGGTTAGGACATTTAGAGACGTTGGAATGTAATACAATAACTTGGAGGGCGTATAAATCTATAAAGGAAGGAAGGCGGGGTATGAGTCGTCCTAGGAAAGGTTGAAGTGGCGGAGGATAAATGTTTGTGTGGGCGAGGGTCTTGGACTTCCAGCAAGCATGCCAGAACGTGTTAGAAAGGACGGAGTGGAGGTAATTGGTTGTTATTAACTAACAACAAGGCACAATACCGTGACTGGAACAATACACAAATAACTCACACATAGGAAAGGGGAGTTTACGACGACGTTTAAGTCTGACTCGGACGATTTACAGATTCAATGGTCCAAGTCGGAACAAGTAAATGACCAAGTCAGACCGAAACGTAGTCGTAAGCTCCCCTCTCCTGTTTGTGGGTTGTTTGTGAAATGTTTTTATAACTTGACTTTCTGTTTAAGTGTGACCAAATATTTATGAAGGAATTCAGGGAAACCGGTTAGCAGGACCTGAATCCTGGAAGTGGAGGCATAGTGCTGGCAGGACCTGAGTCCTGGAGGTGGAGGTATACTGCTGGCAGGACCTGAGCCCTGGAGGTTTAGGTATAGTGATGGCAGGACCTGAGCCCTGGAGGTGGAGGCATAATGCTGGCAGGACGTGAGTCCTGGAGATAGAGGTATAGTACTGGCAGGACCTGAGTCCTGGAGGTGGAGGCATAGTGCTGGCAGGACCTGAGTCCTGGAGGTGGAGACATAGTGCTGGCAGGACCTGAGCCCTGGAGGTGGACATATAGTGCTGGCAGGACGTGAGTCTTGGAGGTGGAGGTATAGTACTGGCAGGACCTGAGTCCTGGAGGTGGAGGCATAGTGCTGGCAGGACCTGAGTCCTGGAGGTGGAGGCATAGTGCTGGCAGGACGTGAGTCCTGGAGGTAGAGGTATAGTACTGGCAGGACCTGAGTCCTGGAGGTGGAGGCATAGTGCTGGTAGGACCTGAGTCCTGGAGGTGGAGACATAGTGCTGGCAGGACCTGAGCCCTGGATGTGGAGGTACAGTGCTGGCAGGACCTGAGTCCTGGAAGTGGAGACATAGTGCTGGCAAGACCTGAGCCCTGGAGGTAGAGCTATAGTGCTGGCAGGACCTGAGTCCTGGAGGTGGTGGTATAGTGCTGGCAGGGCCTAAGTCCTGGAGGTGGAGGTATAGTGCTGGCAGGATCTAAGTCCTGGAGGTGGAGGTATAGTGCTGGCAGGGTGTAAGTCCTGGAGGTGGAGGTATAGTGCTGGCACTTGTAAAAAGAGGCGCAGATATTGTGTAGTTTTTAACTGTAATATAGGCGCGTCTCTGTCAAGACAGTGATGGAGTGAATGATAATGAAAGTGTTTCACTGGGAAACTGCTAATGTATTAACAGCATTATAATAATAATAATAATAATAATAATAATAATAATAATAATAATAATAATAATAATAATAAAAATAATAATAATAATAATAACAACAACAATTATAATAATAATAATATTAATAATAATAATAATAATAATAATAATAATAATAATAATAATTATAATAATAATTATAATCCTGTATTTTTTTGCATAATGCTAGGATTGCTGGTGTCTTTTTCTGTCTCATAAACATGTAAGGATGCAGTTATGTCTTGCTACTTCTACTTACACTTAGGTCACACTACACATACATGTACAAACATATATATACTGTTTTCTTCCTAGTTCTTAATAGTTCTTGTTCTTGTTTATTTTTCCTTATCTCCATTGGGAAGTGGAACAGAATTCTTCCTCCATAAACTATGCGTGTCGCAGGAGGTGACTAGATGCCGGGAGCAATGGGATAGTAATCATTCTCCTGTACAAACTACTTAAAACAAGGAAAAAAAAACTTTTTAAAATTGGGATGTTTGAATGTGCATGGATGTAGTGCGGATGATAAGAAAGAAATGATTGAATAAATAAGTATACAAGATGTGACAGTAGTTTGCTAGGCTACATAATAGTATGCTCAGCCCTCTAACAACTTCACACAGTATTACCAAGGCTGGCTCCTCCTCAGGAAAATTAATGAATAAAAAAAGAAATAATAACATACAATGATAAACACTTTATTATTTAGAAACGGAAAATGTAAAACAATAAAACATGAATGGGTATCCTAATTGAAAGAAAAATGAAAAATGAAATGAAAAAAAATTACATCTGAACTCAACGCTAATATAGGTATATCGTGGTAATGGGGTGTCAGGTGTTGGTGACACTTGTTGAAATCGTAGGGGCTTCTCTGAACTCCAGGAAGAGGATCCGAAACACTTATATCCATCTTTGGTGATGAAAGGTCAACCTCAGAAGGAAGAATGGCGCCTTTTACATTACATATTAGTATGGAGCAAGAAGTGATGGGAGCTAGTACGGCTTCAGACCAACCTGTGAACCATTTAGACCTAATGTAACAACGGATGGTAGGAAAAGTATCCGTACAGCCCAAGTAGTCTGAAAGTATAGCAGAGGAATGAGTTTCTTTAAGATTAGGGAACAGCTTATCAGAAATGACTATACATGTGCATCCAGTGTCTCGTAAAATGGTAGATACATTAAGTCCATTAACTGTTCCTGAACAGAAGGGTGCTTGGTCATTACAGTCTTTAAAACATCTTCCAACTTTTTGGACCTTCTTAGAAGGGCAATCAGGACGTTTATGTCCCTTAACACCACACAAATGACAAACAGGAATAAAAGAAGTAATTTTACTAACCACTAGAGGCTTTGATTTCTTAAGGTCTGATGAACCCTTGCCCTTAGGGTTCGATCCCTTTAGGTCTTTATAGGAATTGTGAGCCTCAGCATACAAGTCAGCGGCCTCAGCAACTTCCTCAGCTTTAATTAGGTTACGTTATCTGATGAATGTTCGTATCTGGTGAGGAAGAGCTGTCAGGAACTGGTCAGCAACCATGAAGTCTCTAAGAGATTCATAACTGTGATCAATTCCTGAGCTCTCTATCCAAAAGTAGAACAAACGAAAGAGTGTTACCTGTAACTGCTGAAAGTTCTGGCCAGGCTGTAAGGTGGCATACCTGAAATCTTTCCTGTAAGAATTAGTGGCTTTTTTATATGCTTTAAGGATTGCCTTCTTCAGTAGGTTATAATTACATATGATATCCTGCGACAAAGTTGCATAGATATTCAAGGCTGTACCAGAAAATAACATTCCTAACCTGGTAGCCCAGGTGTCAGCAGGCCATTCACAGAGGGTAGCGGTATTTTCAAACCTGATAATGTATGAAGTTATGTCTTCCCCCTCTGTGAAGGGAGGTAAATTAGGTGTTGGAATATGTGCACTAGCTGCACGTTATTCCATTACTCCTTCATCTAATTGCTGTTGTGAGAAAGTTAACTTCTTATTCTCTAATTCAAGGTGAGATTTTTCGAGTTTGCAATCCTTTTCTCTCTCTATTAACTCATGTTCTCTATCCTTTGCTCTTTCCTCACGTTCTCTTAATTTAACTTGTTCCTCACGTATTTTAGCTTGTTCCTCACGTTCTCTAGCTCTTTCCTCGCGATCAAGTCTATCACTCTCTTTTTGCTCTTCTCGCTCTCTTTCTAACTGTCTTTCTTGGCTTTCTCTTTCAATTCTCTCTCTCTCCTTTTTCTTTTGTCTTTCAAGGTTCTCTTTCTCCTTTTTCTCTTCTCTTTCGATTCTCTATCTCTCCTTTTTCTCTTCTCTTTTGATTCTCTCTCTCTCCTTTTCTTCTTCTCTTTCCCTTTTTAACTGTCTTTCTTCTCTCTCAATTCTCTCTCTTTCAATTCTTTCCTGGATCTTAGCACTAATGAAAGATTCTAAATTTTTCCCTGTTATTCCTAACTTACTTCCAGAGTTCATCCAAAACTGGTATTCCTCCATACTTGCAAGAATAACTTAAACTATCAGTGGAAATAAAACGGGTATTAAAGAAAAGGAGGGTTCAATTCCTGCTCTGCTCAAACTGCAAATAAATCAGAGGTCTCGATCCCTCCTTCAATTAAACAATATGTATTAATGAAAACGAAGGGTTCTATGCCTGCTCCGAGCAAACAGTAAGTAGAATGGGGTCCCTTGACCATCAAATCTTCTCACCAACAAATCAAGAGTGTCCTACGACAGTTCCCTTGATATAATAAAGAGCTCAATGAAACAAATTGTCACTGGAAAATCTCGGGTCCCTAGAGTCTAATCCTTCAAAGTGTTTCAAGCTCGAAAGGTGGCAGAATTAAATATTATATCCTGCCTGAATTGACTTACAGTAAATTGAGACTATAACAATCACCAAAATCTTTTAAATACCTGTACTGTAGTCCTACCATAGAGAATGATTACTCATGGCTGGTGGTAACCGTCTGTGGTATGCGGCGTTGAAGTTCCAATGGCAGATTCGAGATGGAGTTGAATCTCGATTCAGTAGAGTTGATCCTGGCAAGGTTGCCACTTGTGAAGGCTTACTCAGCCCTGTAACAACTTCAGTCAGTATTACCAAGGCTGGCTCCTCCTCAGGAAAATTAATGAATAAAAAAGGAATAATAACAGACAATGATAAACACTTTATTATTTAGAAACAGAAAATGTAAAACAATAAAACATGAATGGGTATCCAATTGAAAGAAAAATGAAAAATGAAATGAAAAAAATTACATTTGAACTCAACGCTAATATAGGTATATCGTGGTAATGGGGTGTCAGGTGTTGGTGACACTGTTGTTGAAATCGTAGCCGTTGCTGATGTGGGGGGGGTAGCAGGTGTTGGTGACCTAAACTGGCTCGTTCTTCACAGAGTGTAGCCGTGAACAATTACTTCGGATGACAGGAACACAGGTTCGTTACCACTGCTATGATGAGGGGTTAGGTCCTGTGTTGGCTTACATAACAGGTAAATAGGTTAAACATGGGAAGTCTCAGAACGTTAGTCCGTCTCCTTCTATTCTTCTCGTTGGTTGGCAGGTGACCCTCTCTGTCATTCCAAGCTGTAAAGAGAGACAGATTACCCACTGCTTAAGAAATCACTCTCCATGATAAGTACAATACCTAAAAGATGTGGTGATTATTAAAACATTTAACTGATCAAGACTGAAAGGACTAAGTTAATTATTGGTCAAAAGTGAAGCTTTCAACCAATAAGTCCACAAAAATATGATCAGGCGTGTACTTACAGTAGTGTTGGGAGCTGTGAGTCGAGTGATTTACTGTTTGACCGGAGCCCCACACGTCACCTATCGGGGGGGGATGAGAGGGAGGGGAAGGGATAGCTGGAGCTAGACTGACCCTGCCTTAACAAGCAGCCGGCAATCAAACTATCACTTCCGGGGAGGGGGAAAAAAGGGGGGGAATAGCGGGAGCTGGACTTACCCTACCTTAACAAGTAGCCGGCAATGAAACTATTGTTACTATACACTCCCTCGCTACTCCTATCGAACTTTTCCCTCACATAGTAGATACACGATTTTTGGGTAGATTTCAGCATCTACATGTTTATAGAGGAGCCACAGTTATATTAGGTCACTTTTTAGTTGTAACTACAGTGAGAGTAAGAGGTAGATAGGATACAAAGTAAATGGTGGCAGCAAGTAAGGGAGAAGTGAAGGTTTATAAACTAAAGGAGGAGGCAGTTAAGGTAAGATATAAACAACTGTTGGAGGACAGATGGGCTAGTGAGATTATAGGCAATGGGGTAGAAGATGTATGGGGTAAGTTTAAGAATATGGTGTTAAAGTGTTCAGCAGAAGTTTGTAGTTACAGGAAAGTGGGTGCAGGAGGGAAGAAGAGCGATTGGTGGAATGATGTAAAGAGAGAAGTAAGAGAGAAAAAGTTAGCATATGAGATGTTTTTACAAAGTAGAAGTGATGCAAAGAGGGAAGAGTATATTGAGAGAAAAAGAGAGATTAAGAGAGTGGTGAAGCAATGTAAAAAGAGAGCAAACGAGAGAGTGGGTGATATGTTATCAACAAATTTTGTTGAAAATAAGAAAAAGTTTTGGAGTGACATTAATAAGTTGAGAAAGCTTAGGAAAAGAATGGATTAGTTAGTAAAAAATTGGAAAGGAGAGTTATTAAATAAAGAGTTGGAAGTATCAGGTAGATAGGGGGTATATTTTGAGGAATTGTTAAATGTTAATGAAAATAGGGAAGCTATGATTTCTTGTTTAGGGCAAGGAGGAATTACATTTTCTAGGAGTGAGGAATAATAATAATATCTTTATTTACGACAGGTACATGTACATGGTACATGTTAGTCGACTGGTACACCAGTCGACTAACACCCAGGTACCCATTCTACTGATAGGGAACATAGACAAGAGGTGTAAAGAAACAGGCCCAATGTTTCTACCCTTGTTGGGAAGCGAACCCAGGTCCTCGAAGTGTGGAGCGAGAGCTTTAGCCACCAGGCCACCAGAGCCCCCAGTTGTGAGTGTGGAGGAAGTGCATGGGGCAGTGAGTAAAATGAAAGTGGGTAAAACAGCTGGGATTGGTGGGATAAAGATAGAAATGCTAAAAGTAGGTGGAGATATAGTTTTGGAGCGGTTACTGTTTTTATTTAATAAGAGTGTGAAAGAGGGTAAGGTACCTAGGGATTGGCAGAGAGTATGCATAATTTTTTAGTATAAAAGCAAAGGGGACAAAAGAGGGGAACAAATCTGTTGAGTATACCTGGTAAAGTGTATGGTATAGCTATTATTGAAAGAATTGAGTAAGACGAAGAGCAGGATAGCAGATGAACAAGGAGGCTTTAGGAAAGGTAGAGGATGTGTAGACCAAGTGTTTGCAGTGAAACATATAAGTGAACAGTATTTACATAAGGGTAAAGAGGTTTTTGTGGCATTTCTGGATTTGGAAAAGGCATATGTTAGGGCGGTTAGGGGGATACTGTGGCAGATGTTGCAAATGTATGGAATAGGAGGTAGGTTACTGAGAGCGGTGAAAAGTTTTTACGAGGATAGTGAAGCTCAGGTTAGAGAATGTAGGCTACAGGGAGATTATTTCCCAGTAAAAGAAGGCCTTAGACAGGGATGTGTGACGTCACCATGGTTGTTCAATATATTTATTGATGGAGCTGTAAGAGAAGTGAATGTTCAGGTGTTGGCAAGAGGTGTTGAATTAAAAGATAAAGAATCTAACACAAAGTGGGAGCTGTCGGAGTTGCTCTTTGCTGATGACACTGTGCTTTTGGGCGATTCTGAAAAAAAGTTGCCGAGGTTGGTGGATGAGTTTGTTAAGGTATGTAAAAGAAGGAAATTAAAAGTGAATATAGGAAAGAGTAAGGTGATTAGGATAACTTAAAAATTAAGTAACAGAATATTCGGTATAGAATGTGAGGGAGAGAGTATTTAAGAGGTGAATGTGCTCAGATATTTGAGAATGGACATGTGAGTAGATGAGTCTTTGAAGGATGAGGTGATTCATAGACTTGACGAGAGGAAAAAGGTGAGTGGTGCACTGAGGAGTCTGTAGAGACAAAGAACTTCATCGATGAAAGCAAAAAGATGATTGTATGAAAGTATTGTTATACCAACACTCTTGTATGGGTGTGAGACATGGGTAGCGAATGTTGCAACAAGAAGGCTGGAGGTAGTGGAGATGTCATTTCTGAGGGCAATGTGTGGCGTGAATATAATGCAGAGATTTCGTAGTTTGGAGATCAGGAGGTGTGGGATTACCAAAGTATTATCCAGGGGGCTGAGGACGGGTTATTGAGATGTTTTGGACATATAGAGAAGAAGGAACGAAATAGATTGACTTCGAGAGCGTATAAATCTGTAGTGGAGGAAAGACAAGGTAGGGGTCGGCCTAGGAAAGGTTGGAGGGAGGGGGGTAAAGGAAGTTTTGTGTGCAAGGGGCTTGGACTTCCAGCAAGCGTGCGTGAGCATGTTAGATAAGAGTAAATGGAGACAAATGCATTTTTAGGACTTGACGTGCTGTTGGAGTGTAAGCAAGGAACATTTTTGAAGGAATTCAGGCCGGACTTGAGTCCCGGAGATGGGAAGTGCAGTGTCTGCACTCTGAAGGAGGGGAGTTAATGTTGTTGTTTTATAACAGTAATGTAGACAAGCCTCTGACAAGACAGTGATGGAGTGAATTATGATGTAAGTTTTTCTTTTTCTAGCCACCCTGCAAAATAATTTGTTAACAAATTATCATGATTTGATGTTGCAGGTAGAACAGCTCTTCACATAGTAGCTGAGGAGGGTGATGATGATTGTGTTAAGATGCTGCTTGATGCTGATGCTGACGTCAACTGTCAGGATGATGATGGCAGGACACCACTACACTGTGCTGCTGCTGGTAATGATGATTGTGTTAAGATGCTGCTTGATGCTGGTGCTGACGTCAACTGTCAGGATAATAACGGCCGGACACCACTACACTGCACTCTCAGGTTCGACACTTCTCATTACTGGACATCAGAACTCTACGATGCTGAATGTTTTCAAGTGTTATTAAATGATTCCCGCTGTGATCCCAACATAAAAGACAACTATAATAACACCAGCTTATATTATGCTGTGGTGAATAAAGGTATTGTACCAGATAATATGTTTTTTGTTATTTTTGTATTATTTATTTTTTCATACATTGTGTTATGTTTTTTTTTATATTCTGGTCTAGTGTGTGTGTGTGTGTGTGTGTGTGTGTGTGTGTGTGTGTGTGTGTGTGTGTGTGTGTGTGTGTGTGTGTGTGTGTGTGTGTGTGTGTGTGTGTGTGTGTGCGTGTGTGTACTCATCTAGTTGTATTCACCTAGTTGTGGTTGCAGGGGTCGAGTCATAGCTCATGGCCCCGTCCTCTTCCCTGGTCGCTTTTAGGTCACACTCTCTGCTCCATGAACTTTATCATACCTTTTCTTAAAGTTATGTATGAATCCTGCCTCCACCACCTCACTTTCCAGAAATACTTCCTAACAATTATGTCTCTGTATCCCATCTCCGGAACATCTTATCTCTGTCCACCTTGTCCATTCCTCTAAGTATTTTATATGTTGTTATCATGTCTCCCCTGGCCCTCCTGTCCTCCATTGTCTTCAGGTCAATTAACCTCTCCTCGTAGGACATACCCCTTAGCTCAGGGACTAGTCTCGTTGCAAACGTTTACACTCTAATTTCATGACGTGCTTAAACAGGTGTGGGTTATAAACTGATGCTGCATACTCCAATATAGCCCTGACGTACACGGTGTACAGAGTCCTGAATGACTCCTTACAAAGATGTCGGAAAGCTATTCTTAGGTTTGCTAGTCGCCCATATGTTGCACCTGTGTTGAAAAATCTCCAGATTGATAAGGGGAAGGGGTATCTCTCAGCCCACTGCCCTCTGAAAGACTTAGCACTCTCACAAAGGGTTAGTGGACTTTTCCTACTTCCCACAACAGTTTTATAAGGAACACATGTGTACCAGGCATCTCCATGCACAGGTCTCTCCTTGCTAGAATTTCTGATCAACTACACAATGAGGGCTAAACGAAAGTAATTACTCTTTTACCCATTGCAGGAAAATTAAGAGAAAACCTGCGCCCCACTTGGTCTACAACTCAGGGATATTTGACTTCCAGTCTACAGCTAAATAACAAGAAACCTACTCTCTTGTGTTACTTCTGATTGTACAGACTAGCAACGAGTGGATATAAAACTGAACTTAGCAGTTCATTTGAGCGGATGATGAGCTGGTGGACGCGGGGCTTGGTGACAAGCTAGGTTGAATTCAGACATCAGAGCGTGAATACGTCACAAAATCTCCCACTGAGAACAAAGACAATAGTGAATTTGTGATTAGGGTTGTCCTATTCGAGGTCATAATTTGCTGACTTCACGCCCAAACCATGTGAGCATTCATCAGCATCATACTTAGCAAATAGTGACGTGCTGGATATACGTTTCTTTGAGAGCGTGTATCTGTGGCCACTGATACAGCAACCCGAAGGAGCTTCTAGGTAGTGGCTGTTGGAAATCGGGCTTCTTAAAGATAAATAACGTTTGTCTTATGGTTATTAGCATGCAGGAAAGTGTACTTATCTAGCCAGGTTCTACACAGCACGAGTTATTTGGTTGATGCGCGCCTCAGGAGATATGTTTGGTATTATACTCTCCCCAAGATCCTTATCCTTGAGAGAGGTTTGTAGTCTTTGGCCCCCTTGGCTGTATTCTGTCCGTGGTCTTCTTTGCCCTTCCTCGATATTCATGGTTTTGCACTTGGCAGGGATGAACTCCAGGAGCCATTTGCCAGACTAGGCCTGTAGTCCTGCCTGTTCCTCCTCCAATTGAATTCTCATTAAGTTCACATCGTGTGTAAACAGAGACACTTCTGAGTCTATTCCTTCCATCATATCATTCATATATACCAGAAACAGCATCGGTCCTAGAATTGACCCCTTGTAGAACCCCATTCGTCACAGTCACCTACTCCGACACCTCGTTACATACCATGACTCGCTGTTGCCTTTATGTCAGGTATTCTCTTATCCACTGCAGTGCCTTCCCAGTTATACCCGCCTGGTCCTCCAGCTTCTGCACTAATTTCTTGTGTGGAACTGTGTCAAAAGCCTTTATACAGTCAGGGGAACTGCAGGGTATCCATCCCTCTCTTGTTTTGCTTGTCACCTTGTCATGGAACTCCAGGAGGTTTATGACACAGGATTTCCGTCAGTGCTGGTTGTCGCTGATAAGCTTTTCAGGTGCTCCACCACTCTTCTCCTGATAATCTTTTCCTGGTTTATAGTTTAATGCTGCATGTCTGTCTCGTTTTTTTTAAATTTGTGACTACAGTTGCTGTCTTCCATATCTCAGGTAGTTGCCCTGTTTCGATAGATGTTTTGAAGATTGTTGTTATTTGTACGTAGAGCACCTCTGCTCCCTCTCTCAGGACCCACGGATAGATATTATCTTTCCCCATTGCCTTTAAGGTACCTAGTTCGCTTAGCAGCCTCTTCACCTCCTCCTTGGCTGTGTGTATTGTGTCCAACACTTGATGGAGTATCCCCCCTCTCGGTGTTTCCAGAGTCCTTTCTGTCTCCACTCTGAATACTTCTTAAATAGCTTGTTGAGCTGCTCACATACTTGTTGATCATTTATTCTGAGCTTCCTTCCTTCCTTCTTGAGCTTCATTACATGGTTCTTTACTGTTGTTTTCCACCAGATGAAGTTGGTGCTCGCTGCTATGCCATTGTCGTATTGCTGTTGGGTCTCCCTTCTTACCTGAACATTTTCAGTTCTGGCTCTTTAACTACTCTCCTTATTATCCTGGATCCTTCTGGCACACTTATTTTTGGCGTTTCTACACCTTTGGGAGAACAAAGGGCTCATCCTGGCCTTCTCATTATTTTTGTTTCTCTTTGTCATAAAACTCTCCTCTGCTTCTTCGCATATTATAGTCACTGAACCTCGTGCAAGAAGCCCCTTATTCTTGTTTAGTCCCCTCTCTTCTAGTTTGACTTCATCCTGCCCTTCTTGCTTCTCTCTCTACTTGTAACTCTACTATGTTTTCTCAGAACCACACGATCACTAGATCCGAGGGGCCTTTCATATGTGATGTCCTCAATATCTGCACTACTCAAAGTGAATAATAGGTCCAGTCTCGCTGGTTCATCCTCTTCTGTCTCTCTCTCTCTGTTACTACCTCTAAAATGTTGATGCATGGGCTTGACGTACACGGTATACAGTGTCATGCGTGACTCCTTACCTTGATGATGAAACACTGTTCTCAGGTTTGCCAGGCGCCTGCATTCTGCAGCAGTTATTTGGTTAATGTGGACCTCAGGCGATGTGCTCGCTGTGATGCTTACCCTAATGTCTTTTCCTTGAGTGAGTTTTGCAGCCTTTGATTTTTAAGGCTGTGCTTTGTCTGTGGTCTCCTTTTTCCTTCCTT
Source organism: Cherax quadricarinatus (assembly GCF_026875155.1). Lineage (NCBI taxonomy): Eukaryota > Metazoa > Arthropoda > Malacostraca > Decapoda > Parastacidae > Cherax > Cherax quadricarinatus. Next base: position 3,052,951 of record NC_069489.1, on the reverse strand, counting down.
AATCTTCATAATTTTGCACTTTATGGGATTAATCAAACTCCAGGAGCCATTTGTCAGACCAAGCTTGCACTCTGTAGAGATTCCCTTGTAAGTTTACCTTATTCTCTTCCGCTTGTAATCTGCTCATTAGTTTCACATTGTCTGCAAACAGGGACACCTCTGACTCTGTCCCTTCCCTTATATCATTCACAAATACAAGAAACAGCACAGGACGGACTGACCATTTTGGAACCCCACTCGACACATGGAACCACTGTGACACCTTGTCTCGAACGGACACAAGTTTTTTCCTTCCTGTCAAGTATTCCCTGATCCATTGCAGTACTTTCCCTCCTATTCCTGCCTGCTCCTCAAGATTTTTAACCAATATCTTTTGTGAACCTGTGTTGAAAACCTTCCCACAGTCCAAGAAAATGCAGTCTACCTGTTCATCTCTCCCCTGTCTTACTTTTCTTATCTTGTCATAGATCTCCAATAGGTTAATGATACAGGATTTCCCTCTCCTGAAGCCATGCTGGTTGTCATGTATCAGGCCATTGTGTTCTAGGTGTTAAACCATTCTTTACCCGACAATCTTCTTCATAACTTTACATACAATGCATGTCATCTACACCGGTCTGTAGTTTAGTGCATCTTCTCTGTCTACTTTCTTAAAAATTGGGACTACGTTTTCTGTCTTCCACACCTCAGGCAGATGCCCTGTTTCAATAGGATTATCGAAAATTGTTGTTAGATGCTCACACAGTGTGCCCCCTCCCTCTCTCAAAACACAAGAAGAGATATTATCTGGGCCCACTGATTTCCTAGGTATCTAGATCCCCTAGCAATTTCTGCACCTAATCCTCAGTTGTGTGTAGTGTGTCCAGTACTTGCTGGTGCACCCTACCACCTCATTTTTCTGGAAGCCTCTCTGTCTCAACCATGAAAACCTCCCTGAACATTGAGCTGAGCTCTTCACATATTTCCTGATCGTTCTTTGTGAGCTCCTCTCTCTCCTTCCTTCCTCAATCTGATTCCCTGATTCTCCTGATGTAGCTCTATGACAACTTTGGGTCAGATTTGGCTATTTTTATGCTATGTTATTCTTGTATTGATACTCAGCTTCTCTCCTTTTCCATGCACATTCATTTCTGGCTTTTTGGCTCAACTCCTTGTTTTCCAAAGTCCTTTGCCTTCTATACATTTTCCATGTTCTTGCACACTTGGCTTTGACCTCTCCACATCTCTTGGTAAACCGTGGGCTCTCCCTAATCTTCCTATTGTTTCTGTTGTCCTTTAATACAAACTTCTCCACTGCCTTCCTGCACTTTATATTCACTAATTCCATTATACGGTGGCCTGTGGCCTGGTGACAAAATCTCTCGCTTCACACGGTAAGGGTCTGGGTTTGATCTCTTTAATCTCTCCCTATATTTTCTCATCATGTGTCCCCTTCTGCCTCAGGAATTCCATGAATAATGATTATCCTCTCCTTTCCTCATCCCATTTTGTTTTCCTCCGTATCTCTGTGGTCTGATTTATGTATCTCCTTGGCGCTCTCCCTTACCATCTCCCAGACTTCCCGGTAGCCTGGTAATGTTTCCCTGAGGCATTTCTTTGCTCTTTACCCTCGTCCTATTCCCTCACTGTATGCTGTTGTTCCTTTGCACAGTTCCTTGCTACTGTTGGTCCTTGCCTCTATATTGTGCTTCGGGACTTCAAATTCCTCTTCTGGTCTCTGCATGCTTGCCTCAGCAGCAAAAGCTTGTAACTCCCACTTCTTGATCTCTCCAGATATCTTCTCTACCACTGTCTTGCAAAACTCATTTAGCTTTTGATCCCACTACCGTTTCATTTTGCTTTTGATCCCTTCTGCCAGTGCTTCTTGTTCAGCCCATCCATCCCTGGTACCTTTGTATCTTCGTCTTGATATGTGTGTGTGGGTACTCACCTATTTGTAGTTACAGTGACATAGTTCGAGACATAGTTCCTGGCCCTGCCTCTTCACTGATCGCTACTAGGTCCTCTCTCTCCCCTGCTCCATGAACTTTATCATACCTCGTCTTAAAACAATGTATGGTTCCTGCCTTCATTTTGTTGTCAGCATAGTTGCCGAGCCCCTACATATGTTGTATAGCTTATCTGAGTATCACAGTACCATCCATATGTTTTATATAGAAGACCCCTTGCTGGACTTAGTGGCTAGCATGGGTGACATCACGTGATGTAACATGTGAGCCTCAGACACGTTGTCCCTTTCTCAGTCCACGGACAGGCCTATAATCGGTTACAGGCAGGCTCGGCTCCCTCTCACACTTTGCTAATATAAGTATATATAACCCAACAAGGGTGTTTATCTCCAACCATCATATCTCCAAGGAATCCTCTCAACAATGTCACTTTCCAGACAATTGATCTACCAGAAAACTTTATGAGTTTTCACCTTCCAATTGTGACCCCTTGTTTCTGTGTCCCATCTCTGGAACATCCCATCTTTGTCCACCTTATCTATTCCTCTCAGTATTTTGTATCTCGTTATTATGTCTCCCCTAACCATCCTGTCCTTCAGTGTTGTATGGCCGATTTACCTTAACCTTTCTTTGTATGTCACTCCTCTTAGCTCTGGAACTAACCTTGTTGCAAGCCTTTGCACTTTCTCTAATTTCTTGACGTGCTTGACCAGGTGTAGGTTCCAAACTGGTGCTGCATACTCCGGTATAGGGCTGACATGCACGGTGTACAGAGTCTTGAACAATTCCTTACTTAGGTATCGGAATGCTGTTCATAGGTTTGCCAGGTGCCCATATGCTACAGCAGTTATTTGGTTGATGTGCGCCTCAGGAGGTGTGCCTGGTGGTATACTCACCCCAAGATATTTTTCCTTGAGTGAGGTTTGTAGTCTATGGCCCCCTAGACTGTACTCTGTCAGCAGTCTTCTTTTCCCTTTCCAATCTTCATGACTATTCACTTAGTGGGGTTGAACTCCAGCAGCCAATTGCTGGACCAGGTCTGCAGCCTGTCCAGATCCCTTTGTAGTTCTGCCTGGTCTTCGACCAAATGAATTCTTCTCATCAACTTCACATCATCTGCAAACAGGGACACTTCGGAGACTATTCCTTCCGTCATGTCGTTCACAAATACCACAAAGAGCACTGGTCCCAGAACTGACCCCTGTGGGACCCCGTTGGTCACAGGCGCCCACTCTGACACCTCGCCACGTAACATGACTCGCTGCTCTCATCCTGACAAGTATGCCCTGATCCATTGTAGTGCCTTCCCTGTTAACCCTGCCTGTTCCTCCAGTTTTTGCACTAATCTCTTGTGTGGAATTTTGTCAAACGCCTTCTTACAGTCAAAGAAAATGCAGTCTACCCACCCCTCTCACACTTGTCTTACTGCTGTCACCCTGTCATAGAACTCAGTAGGTTTGTGACACAGGATTTCCCGTTTCTGAAACCATGTTGGCTTCTGTTGATGAGATCATTCATTTCTAGGTGTTCCACCACTCTTCTCCTGATAACTTTCTCCATGACTTTGCATACTATACATGTTAGTGACACTGGTCTGTAGTTTAGTGCTTCATGTCTGTCTTCTTTTTTAAAGATTGGGACTACATTTGCTGTCTTCCATGCCTCAGGCAATCTCCCTGTTTCGATAGATGTATTGAATATTGTTGTTAGGGGTACACATAACGCCTCTGCTCCCTCTCTCAATACCCATGGAGAGATGTTATCCGGCCCCATTGTCTTTGAGGTATCTAGCTCACTCAGAAGCCTCTTCACTTCTTCCTCTGTTGTGTGTACTGTGTCCAGCACTTGGTGGTGTACTCCACCTCTCCGTCTTTTTGGAGCCCCTTCTGTCTCCTCTGTGAACACTTCTTTGAATCTCATGTTGAGTTCCTCACATACTTCACTGTCGTTTCTTGTTGTCTCTCCTCCTTCCTTCCTTTACCTGATTACGTACCTGGTCCTTGACTGTTGTTTTCCTCCTGATGTGGCTGTATAACAGCTTCGGGTCAGATTTGGCTTTCGCTGCTATGTCATTTTCATATTGTCTTTGGGCCTCCATTCTTATTTGTGCATATTCATTTCTGACTCTACGTTTGCTCTCCTTATTCTCCTGAGTCCTTTGCCTTCTGTACTTCTTCCATTCCCTTGCACACTTGGTTTTTGCCTCCCTGCACCTTTGGGTGAACCTTGGGCTCATCCTGGTTTTTTCACTATTCCTGTTACCCTTGGGTACAGACCTCTCCTCAGCTTCCTTGCATATTGTTGTTACATATTCCATCATGTCATTTACTGTCTTCCCTGCCAGTTCTCTGTCCCACTGAACCTCGTTCAGGAAGTTCCTCAATCCCTTGTAGTCCCCTTTCTTGCAGTTTGGCTTCATTCACCTGGGTCTTCCTGCTTCCCCCTCCACTTGCAGCTCTACTGTGTATTCGAAGCTTAAAACCACATGATCGCTGGCCCCTAGAGGTCTTTCATATGTGATGTCCTGAATATCTGCACTACTAAAGGTGAATACTAGGTCCAGTCTTGCTGGTTCATCCTCTCCCCTCTCTCTTGTAGTGTCCCTTACGTGTTAGTACATGAAGTTTTCCAGTACCACCTCCATCATCTTAGCCCTCCATGTGTCTTGGCCCCCATGTGGCTCCAAGTTCTCCGAATCGATTTCCTTTTCGTTAAAGTCACCCATGATCTGTAGCTTTGCCCTGCATGCATGAGCTTCTCTGGCCACTGCAGCCAGTGTGTCAACCATCGCTCTATTGCTCTCATCATACACTTGCTTTGGCCTCCTGCTGTTCTGTGGTGGGTTATACATCACTGCAATTACGATCTTTTGACTTCCAGACTGAAGCATTCCTGTTATGTAATCACTTGCTTCTTGAATATCTCCTTCTCCAGCTCATCAAAATTCCATCGGTTTTTGATCAGAAGTGCCACTCCTCAGGATCTGGTATCCCATTGGAAAGATGGCATCTGTTATCCTACCTGTAAGCTTGGTGTCTGTGAGAGCTATGATGTCTGGTGATGCCTCTTTGACTCTTTCGTGCCACTCATCCCAGATATTTGTTATTCCATCAGTGTTTGTGTACCATACCTTCAGTTTCCTCTCCAGCACTGTGGTTTGGGGGGTCTGTGGGGGTGGGAGACCTGGTAGTGTACTGTGGGATTCTATAGCTCGGTGTTGGGTGGAAGCTGTTAGTATGCATTGTAGTTTGTGTTGGGATGTTGTGATAGGTTGTGGGGTTCTGGGGATGGCTCTCTGTATGCTTGCTCTTGTTGCTCTGTCTTGCTCTGATTGATCTCTGCTGGTTCCGTCCTTGTCTCCTTTCCATAGCTCCTTTTGCTGTTTTGTGCTCTCCCTCAACTGCTATCGTTCTGTTTGTGTTCTGTCTCTGTCTAGGAACACCCTCTTGTACTCTGCCGAGTATTTGAACCGTTGTTTCTCTTGGAGGACCCTGTTCCGCACTGTTTCTGTCCTGAAAATCAGCTTGATCGGTCGTTCTCTCCCCTTCAAGTACCCCCCTATTCTCTGAAAATTTACAATCTTGTCTATTTCTTCTTCACCTATTTCTGTGATGATGTTCTCAATCTCCTTTCTTTCTGCCTGCCGTCTTTCAGTGCGTGTCCTTCTCTCGTTCTCCTTAAGCCCATGAATAAACACAGTAATGGGAGGCGCATCAGAGTAAGGAAAGTTAAGAGTGAAGATCTGAAGGTAGGAAATCGCTTCTCTGTTCTCCAGGATGAAAGTACTTCAGTGGCCAGTGAAGGTAAGGGTACTACTGCCCCTGCTAATGAAGGTAAGCGCATTCTTGTGGTTGGTGACTCTCAGGTAAGATATATTGACCGTGCTTTTTGTAATAGGAATAAGAAGATGAGAGATAGAGTGTGCTTCCCTGGAGATGGTGTTGGGGACATTGTCAACAGGCTGGATAATATCATGTCAGGTAATGGGAACAAGCCCATTATCTGTCTCAGTGCTGGTGGAAATGATATTGGGAAGGGATGGAGAGAAGAGCTGCTAGATAAGTACAGGTCAGCTATAGATTTCATTAAGTCTAAGGGAGGGATCCCAATCATATGTAGCATCTTGCCTAGAAGGGGAGTAGGAAATGAATGGTTGTCTAGGGCAATTGGTGTAAATTGCTGGCTAGACAGATACTGCAAGGAACTTGCAATCCCATTCATTGACAACTGGAACAACTTTTATGGAAAAAACATGATATGTATGCAAGGGATGGGTACATCCTTCTCTGGGGCAGGGTGGTAGCACTTGCAGACTCGATTGAGAAGGCCATTGGTGAAATGCCTATGATTTTAAACTGATGGAAGATAGGGGTTATGGGTTTTGGTGGGAAACATGCAGGTTGCAACACTAGAGTTGGAAACAGTAAATGTATAAAAGGGATTTAGCATGAAGTTATAATTAAAGACAATAGAACAGGTCAGCAAAAAAAAAGGGGGACAGCAGAGGGCAGCAAGGGACTAGCTCCCTTAAGGTTTACTATACTAATAGCAAGGGGTGTAAGAAATAAGATAGATGAGCTAAATTAATTGCAAGAGCAGGAAACATAGATATTATTGCTATAACAAGACCTGGCTCAATCTGAAAGATAGAGAGATGCCCTCTGAAACACATACAAGGCTATAAATTATTCCACACTGACAGGGTCAACAGGAAAGGTGGTGGAGTAGCGTTTTAAGTCAGAGACAATTTTTAAAATTGTTGTGTTAGACAAGATATTAAATTAGAAGCGTCAGCCACTGAATCTGTTTTGGGTTTCAGCTTCTCGAGGGCCGGGAAAAAACTAATTTTGGGTGTGATTTACGGGGCCCCCAAATCTTGATAGGGAGTGCAGTAAACTTCTATGGATGAAATTCGTAAGGCATCTACATACGAAAATGTTTGTGCTAATGGGAGTTTTCAACTATAGACAGATTGACTGGAGAAAATTTTTGACAGGAAATTTGAGTCAGGTGACTTTCTTGATACGATCCGGGATGTTTTTTAAAACAGTTGTGACAGAGCCAACAGGGAAATAACCTCCTTGACTTGGTTCTTGCCTAGGAAACCACTAATTAATAATCTTGGGGTTAATGATGAGCTTGGGGAAAAGTGATCACAAATCACTCAGTTTTAATATATCATGGAATTCCCCTAATAATGGCAATCAAGTCTCCGTCCCTAAACTTTCGCTTGGCTGATTTCATAGGACTGAAAATTACTTAGGGTGGGCTGAACTGGAATGACCTGAACAAAGGGTCAGGTAGGTGGTGATGGTTGCCGATATGATGTTTCCGGGGCATAGTTCTAGCTGCTCAGTCAAATTATGTTCCAAATAGGGAAATCAATCAAACAAAAATGATCCTAAATGGATGAACAATAGATTAAAATATCTGATTGGTCAAAAGAGAGCATATATAGGCAAAACAAAGAGGAGAGGGGCAATTAAGAAATCGATATATTCAGTTAAAGAGAGAAATAAAAAAGGGAATTAGAAAAGCAAGACAATCGAAGACTAACCCAAAAGGATTCTTTCAGGTATACAGAAGTAAGACCAGGGACAAGATAGGCCCACTCAAAAGTTCCTCGGGTCAGCTCACTGACCCGTGATAAGGAAATGTGTAGAATTTTTAACACATACTTCCTCTCAGTTTTTACACAGGAGGATACCAGCGATATTCCAGTAATGATAAATTATGTAGAACAGGACGATAATAAACTGTGCACGATTAGGGTCACAAGTGACATGGTCCTTAGGCAAATAGATAAATTAAAACCTAACAAATCCCCGGGCCCTGATGAACTGATGCAAGGGTTCTAAAGAATGTAAAGAGGAGCTTAGCACACCTTTGGCTAATCTTTCAACATATCACTACAAACTGGAAATGGTGCCGGGATAAGTGGAAAATGGCAAATGTGATACCTATTTCCAAAACAGGTGACAGGTCCTTAGCTTCGAACTAAAAGACCAATAAGCCTAACCTCCAAAAGTGGGAAAATTATGGAATCAATAATTGCCGAGGCAGTTCGTAGCCACCTTGAAAGCATAAATTAATCAGCGAATCTCAGCATGGTTTTACAAAGGGGCGTTCCTGCCTTACGAATTTGTTAACTTTTTTCACTAAGGATTTGAGGAGGTAATCATGGTAATGAATGATATTGTGTAAAATGGACTTCAGTAAGGCTTTTGACAGGGTCCCACATCAGAGACTATTGAGGAAAATTAAAGCACATGGAATAGGAGGAGAAATTTTTTCCTGGATAGAGGCATAAATTGAAAAATAGGCAGCAGAGAGTTTTGCATAAATGGGGAGAAATCAGAGTGGGGGAAGCGTCACGAGCGGTTTTTCCACAGGGGTCAGTGTTGGGCCCCCTGCTGTTCAAATCTACATAAACGACAAAAGATGGGGGCATAAAGAGCGACATCGGCAAGTTTGCCGATGACACCAAAATAGGCCGTCGAATTCATTCTGACGAGGACATTCGAGCACTCCAGGAAGATTTGAATAGACTGATGCAGTGGTCGGAGAAGTGGCAGATGCAGTTTAATAAGATAAATGCAAAGTTCTAAAAAGTTGGACAGGACAATAACCATGCCACAATAAACTAAATAATGTAGATCTTAATATTACGGATTGCGAAAAAGATTTAGGAGTTCTGGTTAGCAGTAATCTGAAACCAAGACAACAGTGCATAAGCGTTCGCAATAAAGCTAATAGAATCCTTTGCTTCATATCAAGAAGCATAAATAATAGGAGTCCTCAGGTTGTTCTCAACTCTATACATCCTTGGGTTTGGCCTCATTTAGATTATGCTGACAGTTTTGGTCACCGTAAAACAGAATGGATATAAATTCTCTGGAAAATGTACAAAGGAGGATGACAAAGTTGATCCCCTGTATCAGAAACCTTCCCTATGAGGATAGACTAAGGGCCCTGAATCTGCACCTCTAGAAAGACATAGAATTAGGGGGGAAAATGATTGAGGTGTATAAATGGAAGACAGGAATAAATAAAGGGATGTAAATAGTGTGCTGAAAATATGTACCTAGACAGGACTCGCAGCAATGGTTTTAAGTTGAAAAAAATTTAGATTCAGGAAAAGGGTATAGGAAAGTACTGGTTTGGTAATAGAGTTTGGATAGTGAACAAACTTCCGAGTACAGTTATAGAGGCCAGAACGTTGTGTAGCTTTAAAAAAGGGTTGGATAAATACATGAGTGGATGTGGTTGGGTGTGAGTTGGACCTGATAGCTTT
>NC_069489.1:3023363-3043208 GCF_026875155.1 Cherax quadricarinatus | reverse complement strand
AAAGGGGGTGAATCCTGGGGGTGAATATAGTGCTGGCAGGACGTGAATCCTGGAGGTGGAGGCATAGTGCTGGCAGGACCTGAGTTGGAGGAGGAGGGATAGTGCGGGCCCGGACGGGAATCCTGGAGGTGGAAGTATAGTGCTGGCAGGACCTGAATCCTGGAGGTGGAGGTATAGTGCTGGCAGGACCTGAGTCCTGGAGGTGGAGGGATAGTGCTGGCAGGACGGGAATCCTGGAGGTGGAAGTATAGTGCTGGCAGGACCTGAATCCTGGAGGTGGAGGTATAGTGCTGGCAGGACCTGAATCCTGGAGGTGGAGGCATAGTGCTGGCAGGACCTGAGTCCTGGAGGTGGAGGTATAGTGCTGGCAGGACCTGAGTCCTGGAGGTGGAGATATAGTGCTGGCAGGACCTAAGCCCTGGAGGTGGAAGTATAGTGCTGGCAGGACCTGAGTCCTGGAGGTGGAGATATAGTGCTGGCAGGACCTGAGCCCTGGAGGTGGAGGTATAGTGCTGGCAGGACCTGAGTCCTGTAGGTGGAGGTATAGTGCTGGCACCTCTTCAAGGGGGGCTCCTTGGCGTGGTGAAGAGGCTCTTGGTCTGAGGAATTAGACCTGTCGGTCTCCTTCCTCAGACCGAACCTAATTACCCCCCAATCCCCCTGTTCCCTATCCTATCCTCCCCATCCTCCCCTTTTTCCTTCCCTCCTCCTCCTCCCCACCCCTCCCTTTTGCCCTTCCTTTTTGGCCTTTTTTTTTTTTTTTTTTTTTCCACACAGGCACGCTAGTTCCTAGGTAGGGGAAAGGGTACCGGGGTCCATCCCATTCCGTTGAGGTTCTTGGCGGTGGCGTAGTTTGCCGTGGAATCTGGAATGCCTGGGGATGTCCCGATCCCTCTCCGGTCTCCCGGAGGGTGGCTTTTGGTGTCTCTCGGGCGACGGGTGTATCTCTGGAAGCCACCTTTCGGATTCCGGGGGTGGTGGCCGAAGGAGGTATGCTTTGTGGCGGATTTCCGGCCACCCTCTCTTTTGTCCACCGAGGTAGCTCGGCAGATGTGAGGTTGCTATCCCGGATTGTTAGTTTACTAGCATGATGGGTAGGGTATGGCACGGGTTCCATGCTGCATCTGCGCTACTTGCGGTGCTGAGGTCCTCTTGGGCGCTGAGGGAGATTTCTGGCCCTTTCATTCCTCCTAGGAACTATCCCTCCCCGGTCCCCCGTTTTTTTATTCTTTTTTTCTTTTTTTCTTTTCTTCTTTCTTTTTTTTCTTAAAAACAAAAAGAAAGAAGTAACCTAACCATGGCAGCCCTAGTCCATGAACCTACTACCCCCGGGCCCCTTCTTGATACCGCACCCTGTTCTGACCCCGCCTCGTCTTTGGACCACCCTTCAGACACTCCTCATGCCTCTGTACCTCTTGCCGGTGCTGTTTCCTCACCCTCTTCAGGTACTGAGGCCTCGACTGACTCCTTCGATTTATCGGACCTTCAATCTCCTCTGACTATGCTTCCGGCCTCTCCCTCTACGGTGTGGCAATTTTCAAATCGCCGACCCGTTCCACGTCGGACCAACTCTGGTCCCACGCCTAAACGCCAACGACAATTACCTGCTGATGATACTTCTCCACCTTCTCGTTCTTCTCAGAAACGATCGACACGTCCTTCACTACCTTTCCACGCTCAGTTTCAGACTGAACAGTGGACTAAATTCTTCACTTTGCGAATGACTTCCTCTACTGCCTATCTTTCTGACCACAGTATTGGCAAGGCACTCCTATGCCATGTTGGTAAAGATATTTCTTTTTATGCTCTTAAGAGCGGTACGTGCATCATCACCGTACAGAATGCTACCCAGGCTCATGAGCTCTCTTGTCTTTCCCATATCGATACTGTTCCTGTCACTCTTGAAAAACATCATTCCCTCAATTCTTGTAGTGGTACCGTCATTCTGCCCCATACCATAGTTCAACAAAATTTCCAGACATGTGGCACTGACATTCTTGAACAGCTGGAACTCCAAGATCTCCCAATCCTCAAGGTAGACACTTACGTTCTTCCTGCCCGCGGGCGGAGACGATACCCTAGCAATGTGGCTCGTTTAACTTTTGACAGCCGAGAACTCCCATCCTCAGTTTATATAGCAGGACATCGGTTACAAGTTCGAAAGGTGATCCCTACACCGCAACAGTGTAGAAATTGCTGGCGATTTGGCCATCCAGCGAAATATTGCAGATCTATCGCAGAATGCCCAGTCTGTGGTGCCGATGACCATTCTAATACGTCTTGCAATCGATCTCCCTCTTACCTTAACTGTCACGAGGCTCACCCTTCGTACTCTCGCCGTTGTCAAGTCTATTTAAACGAGCGGGAAATCCGTTACCTCAAAGAGACAGAAGGTCTCCCTTATGCCATGGCAGTTTCTCATCTCCGCCTCCAAGGGAGACTCTCTCGTGTTTCTTATTCCCGTGTTTCAAAACGTCCCCCCACTTCTGGTATCCCATCTTCTACACCCACCTCTGTGGTTACCTCTTCCATAGTCATTCCTGTATCTAATTCTTTTGCTGTCCTCGGCTCAGACGTCCCTACTTCAACGCCTCAGTCTGATCTCGCTTCTTCGTGTTCTCTCTCACAAGCCTCAGTAGCGACGAGATCTCGTATGACACCTCCTCCCAATCGTCCCTCTACTTCTCAAAAGTCAAAAAAAGGTCCGTTAACACCTCCTCATTTTACCTTCCCTGTCTCTGTACCTGGTTCTCCCCCTCTCACTGGCTCTGTTACAAGTGTAGAGGTTCACCCTCCTCCTCGTACTGTACCTTCCTCCCAAGTTCCCTCCCAAGTTTCTTCCTCTTCTGCCACCTCCCAGGTTTCTGCCTCTTCTGTGCCATTCCACGCTTCTCCGGTTCCCTCCATCCTTTCGCCCCCCCCCCTACCTTGGTACAGTCCAATACAGTTCCAATCTTTACTCATCCTCCCCCTACCATTTCCAATATTGTCTCCCATACGACGTCTCTGAATTCCAAAACACTTGAAGCAATCTCTGAATATATTGCAGAGACCAAACCATCAATGGACACTGATCCACCCTCCGCTCTTTCTCTCTCCTCTGCTCCATCTGCACAACTCCTTTCTTCACAGCGCACCATTCCTTCACTGCTAGAACGTTTTCCACTGCCTCCGCATGTGGACTTTTCTAACCCCTCTAGTCCGTAGAAACCCTTACCTGCAGATTTCAAGTATCTTTATCATTGCCAATCATGACCTATTTACAGTGGAATATACGTGGCCTCAGGGGTAATCGGGGTGAGCTTCAGATGTTACTCTCCCAGTTTTTCCCTGTTGGTGTTTGCTTACAGGAACCAAAATTACACTCTGCTGTTATCTCTCCCATCTCAGGCTATAATTTATTGTATTCTTCAGATCCTTTTCCTGATGGGACCATTAATGAAAGTGCCCTTCTTCTACGCGCTGATATTCTGTACCATCAGCTATTTGTTCGTACTTCGCTGCATTACACAGCAACCCGTATCCACTTGCATAGGTGGTATATGCTCTGTTCTTTATATCTCTCCTTCTCGGGCATTATCTATTCCGGATATTGCCTTTCTTGTTTCGTCATTACCGCCACCGATTCTGTTACTTGGTGATTTTAATGCCCACCATTTCCTCTGGGGGGTCTCACTGTGATTCCCGTGGAATTCAGTTAGAGGCTTTTCTTGCCACCCACCCCCTCCATGTTTTAAATACAGGTACTCACACCCATTTTGATCCTCGGACTCATACTCTCTCTTACATCGATCTCTCAGTCTGCTCTTCCTCCTCCGCATTAGACTTCACTTGGTCTGTTCTCCCGGACTTACATGACAGCGATCATTTCCCAATCATTCTTACTTCCCCTTCATATTCACCACCTCTTCGCATCCCACGTTGGCAATTTGATCGGGCAAATTGGAACCTTTACTCACACCTAACTGTTTTTAGAGAGGTTCCTTCTTTGTCCTCCATCGATGAGCTTCTACACCTCTTCTCGTCCTCCGTTTTAACCGCAGCTTCTCATTCTATACCCCAAACTTCGGGCAGGCATTCTCAGAAATGCGTGCCTTGGTGGTCTTCTGCTTGTGCTCGTGCAGTACGTTTGAAACGCGCTACATGGGGCAGGTACCGGTACAATAGAACCACAGAGAGACTCCTTGATTTTAAACAGAAGCGTGCGATCGCTCGCCGTGTCATCCGTGACGCTAAACGCACTTGCTGGCGAGATTATGTCTCCACCATCACCTCTGCTTCCTCTATGAGTGCAGTCTGGAAAAAAGTACGAAAACTGAGTGGTAAATATTCTCCTGACCCGGCTCCTGTTCTGTGGGTTGCCGGTGTTGATATAGCAAACCCACTAGATGTTGCCAATGAAATTGGCAATCATCTGGTCCTGTGTTTCTCAGCGACTCCATCTATGCCCCTCATTTCTTTCCTCAAAGTCTGCCGAGAGTTAGCACCCTTGGACTTTTCTTCTCTCAGAGAGAACAGTATAATGTGCCTTTTACACTTCAAGAACTGGAGGCAACACATCTCAGCTTGCCGATCATCGGCAGCTGGGCCCGACGACATTCATGATTCGTATGCTACAACATTTACATCAGTCAGCCCTTGCAGTCCTATTACGCCTTTACAATCTTATTTGGTCACAAGGAGTTCTTCCACAGCTGTGGAAATCCGCCATTGTTCTCCCTTTTCCGCAAACCTGGCACTACGGGACATGAAACCTCCCACTATCGTCCCATTGCTCTTACCAGTGCAGTTTGCAAAGTAATGGAACGCCTAGTAATAGACGTTTAGTGTGGTATTTAGAGACACACAACAGTCTCTCCACTCGTCAATATGGCTTTCGTAATGGACGTTCTACCATAGACCCCTTACTACGCTTGGATACGTATGTTCGTAATACCTTTGCGAATAACCACTCAGTTATTGCCATATTTTTTGACCTTGAGAAGGCATATGACACAACTTGGAGGTATAATATTTTAGCCCAAGCCCACTCCTTAGGCCTTCGAGGCAATCTACCATCCTTCCTTAAGAACTTTTTAACTGACAGGCATTTCCGTGTTCGGGTTAATAATGTGCTCTCCCCGGACTTTATCCAAGCTGAAGGTGTCCCCCAGGGATGTGTTCTGAGCACAACACTTTTTCTCCTTGCTATTAATGATTTGGCCTCTAGTCTTCCATCAAATATTTGGTCATCACTCTATGTTGATGACTTCGCATGCAGTCGACCGTGTTTCCAATTGGGCCACCACACGTGGGTTTAAATTTTCCAGCACAAAAACCCACCAAATTAATTTCACTAGACGCTCTGTCATCTCCGATCATCCTTTGTACCTCTATGGCTCCCGTATCCCTGAACGTGATACAGTCAAGTTTCTGGGCCTCCTCTTTGATCGTAGGTTATCCTGGAAACCTCACATTACCTCTCTGAAGGCAACTTGTCACAGCCGGCTGAACCTTCTTAAAACCCTTGCTCATCTTTCGTGGGGAGCTGATCGTCGAACCCTCCTTCGCCTACATTCCACCCTTATTTTATCGAAACTTGATTATGGTGACCAGATCTATTCAGCGGCATCTGCTACTCTCTCTAGCCTTAACCCCATTCATCACCAAGGATTACGTTTATGCCTTGGTGCTTTTCGCTCTTCCCCTGTCGAGAGCCTCTATGCAGAAGCGAACATTCCATCCTTATCCGATCGCCGTGATGCCCATTGCCTGCGCTACTATGTACGCTCTCATGATCTCTGCAATCCTTCCATTTATAGAATGGTCACTGATATTAGTAGACATTCTTTATTTGTTCGCCGCCCCTGTTTACTCCGTCCCTTCTCTCTTCGCCTTCATTCGCTCTTGTCTTCTCTTCAATTACCACCTTTCTATGTACATGTAGCATCTCACTTTTCCCTACCCCCCTGGGAAGTTCCAGCTGTTCGAGTCTGTTCTTTCTCTCTCCCTTGCTCGAAAGCCCAACTGTCTACGGTCGCTTCCCGCTCTCTTTTTCTTGACCACTTTCACTCTCATTCTCATGCCATTACTGTGTACACAGATGGCTCTAAGTCTTCTGACGGCGTAGGATTCGCAGCAGTGTTTCCGGACAGCGTCGTACAAGGGCATTTACTATCTTCGGCTAGTATTTTTACTGCTGAATTGTATGCCATCCTTACAGCACTTATCGGTATTGCATCTATGGCTGTGTCATCATTTGTGGTTGTCTCAGACTCCCTTAGCGCTTTACAGGCTATACAAAAATTTGATACACCTCACCCCTTAGTCCTCCGTATCCAACTTTGGCTACGCCGCATCTTTACCAAGCATAAAGATATTGTTTTTTGTTGGGTTCCTGGTCATGTTGACGTACAGGGCAATGAACAGGCAGACACTGCTGCGCGGTCAGCAGTACATGACCTACCAGTTTCTTATAGAGGTATTCCATTTACGGACTATTTTGCTGCAATATCTTCCCACCTTCACACCCGTTGGCAACAACGTTGGTCTACTATACTCGGCAACAAACTTCAATCTATTAAACCGAGTATAGGTTACTGGCCGTCTTCTTATCACCAGTGTCGAGGTTGGGAGACTACTCTCTCCCGTCTTCACATTGGCCATACTCGTCTTACTCATGGATATCTCATGGAGAGGCGTCCTGCTCCTCTCTGTGAGAATTGCCAAGCTCCATCATCAGTCAGCCACATTCTGTTGGACTGCCCACTTTATCAACGAGCACGCAGAATTTACCTCTGTCGTCGTCTTCGCTCTGCTGCTCTCTCTTTACCTTCCCTTCTCGCTGATGGACCCACCTTTCATCCGGACTCTCTCATTGACTTTTTGACAACAACTGACTTACTTTACAAATTCTGATACCTTCAGCCCTTTCTACTTCAATCTCTTGCTACCCTCTACCCCTGTACTATCCCCTGCCCCGCTGTTTTCTGTAACCTACTGATCATCCCTCCTCCCTTCTGCCATCCAATACGCTCGCTTCCTCCCTACCCTGCAGCGCTGTATAGCCCATGTGGCTTAGCGCTTCTTTTTGATTATAATAATAATAATAATAGTGCTGGCAGGGCCTAAGTCCTGGAGGTGGGAGTATAGTGCTGGCAGGACCTGAGTCCTGGAGGTGGAGGTATAGTGCTGGCAGGGTCTAAGTTCTGGAGGTGGGAGTATAGTGCTGGCAGGACATGGGTCCTGGAGGTGGAGGTATAGTGCTGGCAGGACCTGAGTCCTGGAGGTGGAGGTACAGTGCTGGCAGGGCATAAGACCTGGAGGTGGAGGTATAGTGCTGGCAGGACCTGAGTCCTGGAGGTGGAGGTATAGCACTGGCAAGACCTGAGTCCTGGATGTTGAGGTATAGTGCTGGCAGGACCTAAGTCCTGAAGGTGGAGGCATAGTGCTGGCAGGACCTGAGTCCTGGAGGTGGAGGTATAGCACTGGCAAGACCTGAGTCCTGGATGTTGAGGTATAGTGCTGGCAGGACCTAAGTCCTGGAGGTGGAGGTATAGTGCTGGCAGGACCTGAGTCCTGGAGGTGGAGGCATAGTGCTGGCAGGACCTGAGCCCTGTGGGTGGAGGTATAGTGCTGGCAGGACCTGAGTCCTGGAGGTGGAGACATAGTGCTGGCAGGGCCTGAGCCCTGGAGGAGGAGGTATAGTGCTGGCAGGACCTGAGTACTGGAGGTGGAGGTATAGTGCTGGCAGGGCCTGAGCCCTGTGGGTGTAGGTATAGTGCTGGCAGGACCTGAGTCCTGGAGGTGGAGACATAGTGCTGGCAGGACCTGAGCCCTGGAGAAGAAGGTATAGTGCTGGCAGGACCTGAGTCCTGGTGGTGGAGGTATAGTGCTGGCAGGGCCTAAGTCCTGGAGGTAGGAGTATAGTGCTAGCAGGACCTGAGTCCTGGAAATGGAGGTATAGTGCTGGCAGGGCCTAACTCCTGGAGGTGGGAGTATAGTGTTGGCAGGACCTGAGTCCTGGAGTTGGAGGTATAGTGCTGGCAGGACCTAAGTCCTGGAGGTGGAGGTATAGTGCTGGCAAGACCTGAGTCCTGGAGGTGGAGGTATAGTGCTGGCAGTTCCTAAGTCCTGGAGGTGGAGGTATAGTGCTGGCAGGACTTGAGTCCTGGAGGTGGAGACATAGTGCTAGCAGGACCTGAGCCCTTGAGGTGGAGGTATAGTGCTGGCAGGACCTGAGTCCTGGAGGTGGTGACATAGTGCTGGCAGGACCTGAGCCCTGGAGGTGGAGGTATAGTGCTGGCAGGGCCTGAGTCCTGGAGGTGGAGGTATAGTGCTGGCAGGGCCTAAGTCCTGAAGGTGGGAGTATAGTGCTGGCAGGACCTGAGTCCTGGAGGTGGAGGTATAGTGCTGGCAGGGCCTGAGTCCTGGAGGTGGAGGTATAGTGCTGGCAGGGCCTAAGTCCTGGAGGTGGAGGTATAGTGCTGGCAAGACCTGAGTCCTGGAGGTGGAGGTATAGTGCTGGCAGTTCCTAAGTCCTGGAGGTGGAGGTATAGTGCTGGCAGGACTTGAGTCCTGGAGGTGGAGACATAGTGCTAGCAGGACCTGAGCCCTTGAGGTGGAGGTATAGTGCTGGCAGGACCTGAGTCCTGGAGGTGGTGACATAGTGCTGGCAGGACCTGAGCCCTGGAGGTGGAGGTATAGTGCTGGCAGGGCCTGAGTCCTGGAGGTGGAGGTATAGTGCTGGCAGGGCCTAAGTCCTGAAGGTGGGAGTATAGTGCTGGCAGGACCTGAGTCCTGGAGGTGGAGGTATAGTGCTGGCAGGGCCTGAGTCCTGGAGGTGGAGGTATAGTGCTGGCAGGGCCTAAGTCCTGAAGGTGGGAGTATAGCACTGACAAGACCTGAGTCCTGGAGTTGGAGGTATAGTGCTGGCAGGACCTAAGTCCTGAAGGTGGGAGTATAGAGCTGGCAGGACCTGAGTCCTGGAGGTGGAGGTATAGTGCTGGCAGGGCCTACGTCCTGAAGGTGGGAGTATAGCACTGACAAGACCTGAGTCCTCGAGTTGGAGGTATAGTGCTGGCAGGGTGTAAGTCCTGGAGGTGGAGGTATAGTGCTGGCAGGGTGTAAGTCCTGGAGTTGGAGGTATAGTGCTGGCAGGGTGTAAGTCCTGAAGGTGGAGGTATAGTGCTGGCAGGATTTAAGTCCTGGAGGTGGAGGTATAGTGCTGGCAGGGTGTAAGTCCTGGAGGTGGAGGTATAGTGCTGGCAGGGCCTGAGTCCTGGAGGTGGAGGTATAGTGCTGGCAGGGCCTAAGTCCTGAAGGTGGGAGTATAGCACTGACAAGACCTGAGTCCTGGAGTTGGAGGTATAGTGCTGGCAGGATGTAAGTCCTGGGGGTGGAGGTATAGTGCTGGCAGGGTGTAAGTCCTGGAGGTGGAGGTATAGTGCTGGCAGGGTGTAAGTCCTGGAGGTGGAGGTATAGTGCTGGCAGGATCTAAGTCCTGGAGGTGGAGGTATAGTGCTGGCAGGGTGTAAGTCCTGGAGGTGGAGGTATAGTGCTGGCAGGGTGTAAGTCCTGGAGGTGGAGGTATAGTGCTGGCAGGGTGTAAGTCCTGGAGGTGGAGGTATAGTGCTGGCAGGGTGTAAGTCCTGGAGGTGGAGGTATAGTGCTGGCAGGGTGTAAGTCCTGGAGGTGGAGGTATAGTGCTGGCAGGATCTAAGTCCTGGAGGTGGAGGTATAGTGCTGGCAGGGTGTAAGTCCTGGAGGTGGAGGTATAGTGCTGGCAGGGTGTAAGTCCTGGAGGTGGAGGTATAGTGTTGGCAGGGTGTAAGTCCTGGAGGTGGAGGTATAGTGCTGGCAGGGTGTAAGCCTGGAGGTGGAGGTATAGTGCTGGCAGGGTTGTAAGTCCTGGAGGTGGAGGTATAGTGCTGGCAGGGTTGTAAGTCTGGAGGTGGAGGTTATAGTGCTGGCAGGGTGTAAGTCCTGGAGGTGGAGGTATAGTGCTGGCAGGGTGTAAGTCCTGGAGGTGGAGGTATAGTGCTGGCAGGGTGTAAGTCCTGGAGGTGGAGGTATAGTGCTGGCAGGGTGTAAGTCCTGGAGGTGGAGGTATAGTGCTGGCAGGGTTGTAAGTCTGGAGGTGGAGGTATAGTGCTGCAGGGTGTAAGTCCTGGAGGTGGAGGTATAGTGCTGGCAGGGTGTAAGTCCTGGAGGTGGAGGTATAGTGCTGGCAGGGTGTAAGTCCTGGAGGTGGAGGTATAGTGCTGGCACTTGGAAAAAGAGGTGCAGATATTGTGTAGTTTTTAACTGTAATATAGGCGCGTCTCTGTCAAGACAGTGATGGAGTGAATGATAATGAAAGTGTTTCACTGGGAAACTGCTAATGTATTAACAGCATTTATTATTATTATAATAATAATAATAATAATAATAATAATAATAATAATAATAATAATAATAATAATAATAATAATAATAATATTAATAATAATAATAATAATAATATAATATAATAATAATATTCTAATAATATAATAATAATATTAATAATAATAATAATAATAATAATAATAATAATAATAATAATAATAATAATAATAATAATAATAGTAATAATAATAATCTTGTAATAGTTTTGAATGATGCTAGGATTGCTGGTGTCTTTTTCTGTCTCATAAACATGCAAGGTTGCAGATATGTCTTGCTACTTCTACTTACACTTAGGTCACACTACACATACATGTACAAACATATGTATACTGTTTTCTTCCTAGTTCTTCCTAGTTCTTGTTCTTCTTTAATTCTTCTTATCTCCATTGGGAAGTGGAAAAGAATTCTTCCTCCGTGAACTATGCGTGTAGTAGGAGGTGACTAGATGCCGGGAGCAATGGGCTAGTAATCCTTCTCCTGTAAAAAGTGATAAAAACAAGGAAAAAAAAATCTTTTTAAAATTGGGAAGTTTGAATGTGCATGGATATAGTGCGGATGATAGAATAGAAATGATTGCTAATGTTATGAATGAAAAGAAGTTGGATGTCCTGGCCCTAAGCGAAACAAAGATGGCGGGGGTAGGGTAGTTTCAGAGGGGAGAAATAAATGGAACTAAGTCAGGAGTATCTGAGAGAGTTAGAGCTAGGGAAGGGGTAGCAATAATGTTAAAGGATCAGTTATGGAGAGAGATGAGGGAATATAAATGTATAAATTCAAGGATTATGTGGATTAGAATAAGGGTCAGATCTGAAAAGTGGATCGTAATAAGTGTATATGCACCTGGAGAAAAGAGGAGTGTAGAGGAGATAGAGAAATTTTGGGAGATTTTAAGCGAGTGTATAGGAACTTTTGAGCCTAGTAAGAGAATAATTGTGGGAGGGGACCTAAATGCTAAAGTAGGAAAAGCGTTTAGAGAGGGTGTGTTAGGTAAGTTTGGGGTGCCAAGTGTAAATGGTAATGGGGGCATTTGATTGAACTTTGTATAGAGTGGGTTTTGGTTATAGGTAACACATACTTTAAGAAAAAGTGCATAAATAAGTATACAAGATATGACAGTAGTTTGCTAGGCTACATAATAGTAGATGCAAGATTTTTGGGTAGATTTCAGCATGTACATGTTTAAAGAGGGGCCACAGTTATATTAGGTCACTTTTTAGTTGTAGCTACAGTGAGAGTAAAATGTAGATAGGATACAAAGTAAATGGTGGCAGCAAGTAAGGGAGAAGTGAAGGTTTATAAACTAAAGGAGGAGGCAGTTAGGGTAAGATACAAACAACAGTTGGAGGACAGATGGGCTAGTGAGATTATAGATAATGAGGTAGAAGATGTATGGGGTAAGTTTAAGAATATGGTGTTAAAGTGTTCAGCAGAAGTTTGTAGTTACAGGAAAGTGGGTGCAGGAGGGAAGAAGAGCGATTGATGGAATGATGATGTAAAGAGAGAAGTAAGAGAGAAAAAGTTAGCATATGAGAGGTTTTTAAAAAGAAGAAGTGATGCAAAGAGGGACGAGTATACTGAGAGAAAAATAGAGGTTAAGAGAGTGGTGAAGCAATGTAAAAAGAGAGCAAATGAGAGAGTGGGTGATATGTTATGAACAAATTTTGTTGAAAATAAGAAAAAGTTTTGGAGTGACATTAATAAGCTGAGAAAGCCTAGGAAAAGAATGGATTAGTTAGTAAAAATAGGAGAGGAGAGTTATTAAATAGAGAGTTTGAGGTATCAGATAGATAGGGGGTATATTTTCAGGAATTGTTAAATGTTGATGAAAATAGGGAAGCTGTGATTTCTTGTCTAGGGCAAGGAGGAATTACATCTTCTAGGAGTGAGGAATAATAATAATATCTTTATTTACGACAAGTACATGTACATGGTATACAGGCAATAGCTGACATCAATGACATTCTACTATACAGAAAACCGCTTGTTATCCTTTGCATTTAGGGAAAATTAGGTCAGAGTCCCAGGATGCGACCCACACCAGTCGACTAACACCCAGGTACCCATTCTACTGATGGCGAACATAGACAAGAGGCGTAAAGAAACACGCCCAATGTTTCTACACTGGATGGGAAGTGAACCCAGGTCCTCGAAGTGTGGAGCGAAAGCTTTAGCCACCAGGCCACCAGAGCCCCCAGTTGTGAGTGTGGAGGAAGTGCATGGGGCAGTGAGTAAAATGAAAGTGGGTAAAGCAGCTGGAACTGATGGGATAAAAATAGAAATATTAAAAGTAGGTGGGGATATAGTTTTGGAGTGGTTACTGTTTTTATTTAATAAGAGTGTGAAAGAGGGTAAGGTACCTAGGGATTGGCAGAGAGTATGCATAATTTTTTAATATAAAGGCAAATGGGACAAAAGAGGGGAATAAATCTGTTGAGTATGATAGTCCTATTATTGAAAGAATTATGAGTAAGACGAAGAGCAGGATAGCAGATGACCAAGGAGGCTTTAGGAAAGGTAGGGGGTGTGTAGACCAAGTGTTTGCAATGAAACATATAGGTGTACAGTATTTAGATAAGGGTAAAAAGGTTTTTGGGTCATTTCTGGATTTGGAAAAGGCATATGTTAGGGCGGTTATGAGGATAATGTGGCAGATGTTGCAAATGTATGGAATAGGAGGTAGGTTATTGAAAGCGGTGAAAAGTTTTTACGAGGATAGTGAAGCTCAGGTTAGAGAATGTAGGCTACAGGGAGATTATTTCCCATTAAAAGAAGGCCTTAGACAGGGATGTGTGACGTCACCATGGTTGTTCAATATATTTATAGATTGAGCTGTACAAGAAGTGAATACTCAGGTGTTGGCAAGAGGTGTGGGATTAAAAGATAAAGAATCTAACACAAAGTGGGAGCTGTCGCAGTTGTTCTTTGCTGATGACACTGTGCTTTTGAGAGATTCTGAAGAAAAGATGCTGAGGTTGGTGGATGAGTTTGTTAAGGTATGTAAAAGAAGGAAATTAAAAGTGAATATAGGAAAGAGTAAAGTGATTAGGATAACTTAAAAATTAAGTAACAGAATATTCGGTATAGAATGTGAGGGAGAGAGTATTTAAGAGGTGAATGTGCTCAGATATTTGAGAATGGACATGTCAGTAGATGGGTCTTTGAAGGATGAGGTGAATCATAGACTTGACGAGGGGAAAAAGGTGAGTGGTGCACTGAGGAGTCTGTAGAGACAAAGAACTTCATCGATGAAAGCAAAAAGAGGATTGTATGAGAGTAATGTTATACCAACGCTCTTGTATGGGTGTGAGACATGGGTAGCGAATGTTGCAACAAGGAGAAGGCTGGAGGCAGTGGAGATGTCATGTCTGAGGGCAATGTGTGGCATGAATATAATGCAGGGAATCTGTAGTTTGGAGATTAGGAGGTGTGGGATTACCAAACTATTATCCAGGGGGCTGAGGAGGAGTTGAGATGTTTTTGGACATATAGAGAGGAAGAAACGAGAGTGTAAATCGAGAGAGTGTATAAATCTGTAGTGGAGGAAAGACAGAGTAGGGGTCGGCCTAGGAAAGGTGGGAGGGAGGGGGTAAAGGAAGTTTTGTGTGCAAGGGGCTTGGACTCCCAGCAGCGTACGTGAGCATGTTAGATAGGAGTAAATGGAGACAAATGCTCTTTTAGGACTTGACGTGCTGTTGGAGGGAGCTAGGAACATTTTTGAAGGGATTCAGGTCGGACTTGAGTCCCGGAGATGGGAAGTACAGTGTCTGCACTCTGAAGGAGGGGAGTTAATGTTGTAGTTTTATAACAGTGATGTAGGTGAGCCTCTGACAAGACAGTGGTGGAGTGAATTATGATGTAAGTTTTTATTTTTCTAGCCATCCTGCAAAATTATTTGTTAACAAATTATCATTTTTTGATGTTGCAGGTAGAACAGCTCTTCACATAGCAGCTGTGAAGGGTCATGATGACTGTGTTAAGATGCTGCTTGATGCTGGTGCTGACCCCAACTGTCAGGATGATAACGGCATGACACCACTACACTGCACTCTCAGGTTCGACACTTCTTATTACTGGAGATCAGAACTCTACGATGCTGAATGTCTTCAAGTGTTATTAAATGATTCCCGCTGTGATCCCAACATAAAAGACAACTATAATAACACCAGCTTATATTATGCTGTGGTGAATAAAGGTATTGTACCAGATAATATGTTTTCCGTTATTTTTGTATTATTTATTTTTTCATACATTGTGTTATGTTCTTTTTATATTCTGGTCTAGAGTGTGTGTGTGTGTGTGTGTGTGTGTGTGTGTGTGTGTGTGTGTGTGTGGTTGCAGGGGTCGATTCATAGCTCATGGCCCCGTCCTCTTCCCTGGTCGCTTTTAGGTCACACTCTCTGCTCCATGAACTTTATCATACCTTTTCTTAAAGTTATGTATGAATCCTGCCTCCACCACCTCACTTTCCAGAAATACTTCCTAACAAATATGTGATTCATCTGAGTCGTCAACTTCCAATTGTGACTCTTTGTCTCTGTATCCCATCTCCGGAACATCTTATCTCTGTCCACCTTGTCCATTCCTCTAAGTATTTTACATGTTGTTATCATGTCTCCTCTGGCCCTCCTGTCCTCCATTGTCTTCAGGTCAATTAACCTCTCCTCGTAGGACATACCCCTTAGCTCAGTGACTAGTCTCGTTGCAAACGTTTACTACTCTCTAATTTCATGAGTTGCTTAAACAGGTGTGGGTTATAAACTGATGCTGCATACTCCAATATAGCCCTGACGTACACGGTGTACAGAGTCCTGAATGACTCCTTACAAAGATGTCGGAAAGCTATTCTTAGGTTTGCTAGTCGCCCATATGTTGCACCTGTGTTGAAAAATCTCCAGATTGATAAGGGGAAGGGGTATCTCTCAGCCCACTGCCCTCTGAAAGACTTAGCACTCTCACAAAGGGTTAGAAGACTTTTCCTAATTCCCACAACAGTTTTATAAGGAACACATGTGTACCAGGCATCTCCATGCACAGGTCTCTCCTTGCTAGAATTTCTGATCAACTACACAATGAGGGTCTAAAACGAAAAAAAGTAATTACTCTTTTACCCATTGCAGGAAAATTAAGAGAAAACCTGCGCCCCACTTGGTCTACAACTCAGGGATATTTGACTTCCAGTCTACAGCTAAATAACAAGAAACCTACTCTCTTGTGTTACTTCTGATTGTACAGACTAGCAACGAGTGGATATAAAACTGAACTTAGCAGTTCATTTGAGCGGATGATGAGCTGATGGACGCGGGGCTTGGTGACAAGCTAGGTTGAATTCAGACATCAGAGCGTGAATACGTCACAAAATCTCCCACTGAGAACGAAGACAATAGTGAATTTGTGATTAGGGCTGATCTATTCGAGGTCGTAATTTGCTGACTTCACGCCCAAACCATGTGAACATTCATCAGCATCACACTTAGCAAATAGTGACATGCTGGATATACGTTCCTTTGGGAGCATATATCTGTGGCCACTGATACAGCAACCCGAAGGGACTTCTAAGGAGTGGCTGTTGGAAATCGTGCTGCTTAAAGATAAATAACGTTTGTCTTATGGTTATTAGCATGCAGGAAAGTGTACTTATCTAACCAGATTCTACACAGCACGAGTTATTTGGTTGATGTGCGCCTCAGGAGATATGTTTGGTATTATACTCTCCCCAAGATCCTCATCCTTGAGAGAGGTTTGTAGTCTTTGGCCCCCTAGGCTGTATTCTGTCTGTGGTCTTGTTTGCCCTTCCTCGATATTCATGATTTTGCATTTGGCGGGGATGAACTCCAGGAGCCACTTGCCAGACTAGGCCTGTAGCCTTTCCAGATCCTTTGTAGTCTGCCTGGTTCTCCTCCAATTGAATTCTCATTAAGTTTACATCGTGTGCAAACAGAGACACTTCTGAGTCTATTCCTTCTATCATATCATTCATATTTACCAGAAACAGCACCGGTCCTAGAAGTGACCCCCTGTGGAACCCCATTCGTCACAGTCACCTACTCCGACACCTCGTCACATACCATGACTCGCTGTTGCCTTTATGTCAGGTATTCTCTTATCCACTGCAGTGCTTTCCCTGTTATACCAGCCTGGACCTCCAGCTTTTGCACTAATCTCTTGTGTGGAACTTTGTCGAAAGCTTTTTTAAGTCAAGGGAACTGCAATCTACCCATCCCTCTCTTGTTTTATTTGTTACCTTGTCATGGAACTCTAGGAGGTTTATGACACAGGATTTCCCATCCGTGCTGGTTGTCGCTGATAAGCTCATTCCTTTTCAGATGCTCCACCACTCTTCTCCTGATAATCTTTTCCTGGTTTATAGTTTAATGCTGCATGTCTGTCTCGTTTTTTAAAATTTGGGACTACACTTGCTGTCTTCCATATCTCAGGTAATCGCCCTGTTTCGATAGATGTTGTTATTTGCACATAGAACGTCTCTGCTCCCTCTCTCAGGACCCACGGATAGATATTATCTGGCCCCATTACCTTTGAGGTATCTAGTTCACTTAGCAGTCTCTTTACCTCCTCCTCGGCTGTGTTTATTGTGTCCAACACTTGATGGAGTATCCCCCCACTCCGTGTTTTCAGAGTCCTTTCTGTCTTCACGCTGAATACTTCTTTAAATCGCTTGTTGAGCTGCTCACATATTTGTTGGTCATTTATTGTGAGCTTCCTTCCTTCTTTCTTGAGCTTGATTACATGGTTCTTTAGTGTTGTTTTCCTCAAGATGGAGTTGGCGCTCGCTGCTATGCCATTGTCGTATTGCTGTTGGGCCTCCCTTCTTACCTGAACATTTTCAGTTCTGGCTCTTTAACTACTCTCCTTATTATCCTGGATCCTTCGTCTTTAATAATTGTTCCATTCTCTGGGACACTTATTTTTGGCGTCTCTACACCTTTGGGAGAACCAAGGGCTCATCCTCGCCATTTCATTATTTCTGTTTCTCTTTGGTATGAAACTCTCCTCTGCTTCTTCGCATATTATTGTCACTGAACCTCGTGCAAGAAGCCCCTTAATCCTGTTTAGTCCCCTCTCTTCTAGTCTGACTTCATCCTGCCCTTCTTGCTTCTCTCTCTACTTGTAACTCTACTATGTTTTCTCAGAATCACATGATCACTAGATCCGAGGGTCTTTCATATGTGATGTCCTCAATATCTGCACTACTCAAAGTGAATAATAGGTCCAGTCTCGCTGGTTCATCCTCTCCTGTCTCTCTCTCTGTTACTACCTCTGAAATGTTGATGCATGGGCTTGACGTGCACGGTATACAGTGTCATGCATGACTCCTTACCTTGATAATGAAACGCTATTCTCAGGTTTGCCAGGCGCCCGTATTCCGCAGCAGTTATTTGGTTAATGTGCACCTCAGACGATGTGCTCGCTGTGATGCTTACCCTAAGCTCTTTTCCTTGAGTGAGTTTTGCAGCCTTTGATCTTTAAGGCTGTGATCTGTCCTTCCTTAATCTTCATAATTTTGCACTTTCTTGGATTAATCAAACTCCAGGAGCCATTTGTCAGACCCAACTTGCACTCTGTAGATATCCCCTTGTAAATTTACCTTATCCTCTTCCTCTTGTAATCTGCTCATTAGTTTCACATTGTCTGCAAACAGGGACACCTCTGACTCTCTCCCTTCCCTTATATCATTCACAAATACAAGAAACATCACCGGACGGACTGACCTTTGTGGAACCCCACTCGATACATGGAACCACTGTGACACCTTGTCTCGAACCGACACAAGTTTTTTCCTTTCTGTCAGGTATTTCCTGATCCATTCAGTACTTTCCCTCCTATTCCTGCCTGCTCCTCAAAATTTTTAACCAATATCTTGTGTGAACCTGTGTTGAAAACCTTCCCATATTCCAAGAAAATGAAGTCTACCTATCCATCTCTCCCCTGTCTTACTTTTGTTACCTTGTCATAGATCTCCAATAGGTTAATGATGCAGAATTTCCCTCTCCAAAAGCCATGCTGGTTGTCATGTATCAGGCCATTGTGTTCTAGGTATTAAACCATTCTTTACCCGACAATCTTCTTCATAACTTCACATACAATGCATGTCATCTACACCGGTCTGTAGGTTAGTGCAGCTTCTCTGTCTACTTTCTTAAAAATTGGGACTACGTTTTCTGTCTTCCACACCTCAAGCAGATGCCCTGTTTCAATAGGATTATTGAAAATTGTTGTTAGATGCTCACACAGTGTGTTCCCTCCCTCTCTCAAGACACAAGAAGAGATATTATCTGGGCCCACTGGCTTCATAGGTATGTAATTCCCCTAGGAATTTCTACACCTAATCCTCAATTGTGTACAGTGTGTCCAGCACTTGCTGGTGCACCCTACCACCTCGTTTTTCTGGGAGTCTCTCTGTCTCCACCGTGAATATCTCCCTGAGTACTGAGCTGAGCTCTTCACATATTTCCTGATCGTTCTTCGTGAGCTCCTCTCTCTCCTTCCTTCCTCAATCTGATTCCCTGATTCTCCTGATGTAGCTGTATAACAACTTTGGGTCAGATTTGGCTATTTTTATGGTATGTTATTCTTGTATTTATACTGAGCTTCTCACCTTATTCATGCATATTCATTTCTGGCTCTTTTGTTCAACTGTTTTCCTGGGTCCTTTGCCTTCTATACATTTTCCATGTTCTTGGACACTTGGTTTTGACCTCTCCACACCTCTTGGTAAACCTCGGGCTCTAATATTACTGTTGTTTCTGTTGTCCTTTGAAACAAACTTCTCCACTGCCTTCCTGCACTTTATATTCACTAATTCCATTACACGGTGGCCTGTGGCCTGGTGACAAAAGTTCTCGCTTCACACAGTGAGGGTCTGGGTTCAGTCTCTTTAATCTCTCCCTGTCTTTTCTCATCATGTGTTCCCTTCTGCCTCAGGAATCCCATGAATAATGATTATCGTCTCCTTTCCTCATCCCATTTTGTTTCCCTCCGTATCTCTGGATCTGATTTATGTATCTCCTTGGCGCTCTCCCTTACCATCTCCCAGACTTTCCGGTGGCCTGGTAATGTTTCCCTGAGGTATTTCTTTGCTCTTTACCCTCGTCCTATCCCCTCACTGTATGCTGTTGTTTCTTTGCACAGTTCCTTGCTACTGTTGGTCCTTGCCTCTGTATTGCTCACAGAGTGTGTTCCCTCCCTCTCTCAAGACACAAGAAGAGATATTATCTGGGCCCACTGGCTTCATAGGTATGTAATTCCCCTAGGAATTTCTACACCTAATCCTCAATTGTGTACAGTGTGTCCAGCACTTGCTGGTGCACCCTACCACCTCGTTTTTCTGGGAGTCTCTCTGTCTCCACCGTGAATATCTCCCTGAGTACTGAGCTGAGCTCTTCACATATTTCCTGATCGTTCTTCGTGAGCTCCTCTCTC
>NC_069489.1:2998363-3018363 GCF_026875155.1 Cherax quadricarinatus | reverse complement strand
CACTTGCTGACAACTCTCTGACTGAAGAAATACTTCCTAACGTCCCTGTGACTCGTCTGAGTCTTCAGCTTCCAGTTGTGACCCCTTGTCCCTGTGTCCCCTCTCTGGAACATCCTATCTCTGTCCACCTTGTCTATTCCCAGCAGTATCTTGCATGTCGTTATCATGTCTCCCCTGACCCTTCGGTCCTCCAGTGTCGTCAGTCCGATTTCCCTTAACCTTTCCTCGTACGACATTCCCTTGAGCTCTGGGACTAGCCTTGTTGCAAACCTTTGTACTTTCTCTAACTTCTTGACGTGCTTGACCAGGTGTGGGTTCCAGACTGGTGCTGCATACTCCAGTATGGGCCTAACATACACAGTGTACAGTGTCTTGAACGATTCCTTATTAAGGTATCGGAACGCTATTCTCAGGTTTGCCAGGCGCCCGTATGCTGCAGCAGTTATTTGGTTGATGTGTGCCTCCGGTGATGTGCTCGGTGTTATGGTCAACCCAAGGTCTTTCTCCCTGAGTGAGGTCTGTAGTCTTTGTCCACCTAGCCTATACTCTGTCTGCGGTCTTCTTCGCCCCTCCCCAATCTTCATGACTTTGCATTTGGCTGGACTGAATTCGAGAAGCCAGTTACTGGACCACATGTCCAGCCTGTCCAGGTCTCTTTGCAGTCCTGCCTCATCCTCGTCCGATTTAATTCTTCTCATCAACTTCACGTCATCTGCGAACAGGGACACTTCAGAGTCTATTCCTTCCATCATGTCGTTCACATATATCAAAAATAGCACTGGTCCTAGAACTGACCCTTTGTGGGACCCCGCTCGTAACAGGCGCCCACTGTGATTCCTCTTCACGTACCATGACTCGTTGCTGCCTCCCTGTCAGGTATTCCCTTACCCATTGCAGTGCCCTCCCTTTTATATGCGCCTGATCCTCCAGCTTCTGTACTAATCTCTTGTGGGGAACTGTGTCAAAGGCCTTCCTGCAGTCTAGGAAAACGCAATCTACCCACCCCTCTCTCTCGTGCCTTACTTCTGCTACCTTGTCATAAAACTCCAGGAGGTTTGTGATACAAGATTTGCCTTCCATGAACCCATGCTGGTTTTCATTTATAATCTTGTTCCTTTCTAGGTGTTCGACCACTCTCCTCCTGATAATCTTCTCTATGACTTTGCACACAATACATGTCAGAGACACAGGTCTGTAGTTTAGTGCCTCGTTTCTGTTTCCTTTGTTTAAATATGGAGACTACATTAGCTGTCTTCCATTTCTCAGGTAGTTGCCCAGTTTCAAGGGATGTGTTGAAGATTTGTGGTTAGAGGCACGCACAGCATCTCTTTTTCCTTTTTAAAAGGGCCCCAGGGGGAGATTTTGTCCGGTTCCATCCCCTTTTGGGGGGTCAAGGTCCCCTTAAGAGCTATTTAAACCCCTCCTCAGTTTTTTCGATGTCACCCAACACTTTTTTGGTATTTTCCCCTTTCTTGTTTCCCTTCTGTTTTGCCCTTCCACAGCCCTTTTTCCCCTCTACTGTAAAAATTTTCCTTAAATTTCCGTTCCCCCTCCCCCCTCCCCTCCTGTTTTTTTTTCTAGTGAGTTACCTTTTTTTCCTTTTAAATCTGTTCACCTGGTTTTTGCCCCTTTTGTTTTCCCTCCTGATTGGCTAAAACAACATTTCAGGTCAGTCTTGATTCTCGAGCTAGGGTCTTTTTTCATACTGTCGCGGGGGCCCCCTCCATACCTGTGCATACCCCTTTCCGGGCCCTCTGCAAATGATACTCCATATTTTCGAGTTTTTCTTGCCTCCTGTACTTTTTCCTTTTCTCTATTGAAACTTTTTTTTTTGCCCCTTAAAACCGTGGGAAAACCCAAGGGGTTCGTTTGGCTTCCCGTTTTTTACTTTTTCCCCCTTGGGGTTTAAACCTTTCCACCCCTCCTTGATTTTTTTTTTTTACTTTTCCCCATCATTTTCATTTACGGTTTTCCCTGCCAGTTCTTTGTCCCACTGGCCCCTCCTGCAGGAATTTTCTTAAACCCCTTTTGGGTATCCCCTTTTTTATAGTCAGGTTTTTTCCCATTCAACTCCTGTTTTTTCCTTCCACTTGAAAGCTCTACTATTTATTCAAACAGAGAAAAAAGTGGTCGTTGCCCCTAGGGGACTCTCTTTACTTGATGTCCTCAATTTTCTAGTGCCCAGGGTGAACAAAAGGGGCCAATCTTGTGGTTCATCCTCCCCTCTCACTCTGGTAGTGTCCTTAACATTTTTGGTGAATGGGGGTTTTCCGGACCACGCCCAACTTTCCTGGCTATCCAATTTTTTGGGGAAACCCCCCTTGTGGCTCCAAAATTTTCCCCCAGTCAATTCCCTGGGGTTAAAATCCCGCTTTAAGAAGCAACTTTGCTCTGCTGGAGTGAGTCTTCTTGCCCCCTTTCACCCAAGGGGGTGTCCCCCAAATTGTTTCCTTTTTGCTCTCTTCATTTTTCCCTCTTGGCCCCCTGCATTTTCTGTGGTGGATTATCCTCCCCTCCAATCCCCCTTTGTTTTCCCCAGACTAAAAGTTTTCCTGAAAAGTAGTCTCTTCCCCCGTCTCATCTATGCCTTTTCCTTTTTCTCAAATTTTCCATTGTTTTTTACGAGCAGAGAAACCCCCACCCCCCCCCCTTTCCCCCCTTTAATTTTTCCCTCATGACGGGTATCCGGGGGGAAGATTGATCTGTTTTTGTTTTCCGGAGTTTTGTTTCTGTAACTGCATGATTCGGGGGACTTCTCATTGATTCTTTCTTGCCTTTCTTCTAAATTTTTTTGGGTTTAACCCCTTTTGCTTTTGTGTACCAAACCTTCCATTTCTGCTCTAATACTGTAACTGAGGTGGGGGGGGTGGAAACAGGGGGTCGGTTTTGTGATGGTTGGTGTGTGTGTTTTGCGTGGTGGGGTGTGTTTGTCGTGTTGTGTGTGTTTTTTTGTGTTGTGTGTCTGTGGGGTTTTTTTTGTGTGGGGTTTGTGTTGTACTAACCCTTTTTTTGTCCCTCCCCATTTTGTTTGCAGAGGTCGATTCGTTGCCCCCTGGCCCCCCCTTTCTTGGGCTGTTTTGCTGCTGGGCCCCTCTCTCCCCCCCCCTGCCCCTTGAGTTTTTATAAACCCTCCCCCTTAAAAAACTATGTAGGGTTTCCCCCCGCCCTACAACGTCACTTTCTGGGCTTTTCCAGGGCCCCTGACTATTCTATAAACTGAAGAAATACTTCCTAACTCATTTTGATTCCCCGGGCCCTTCAACTTCCAATTGTGACCTCTTGTGTCTGTGTCCCCTTTTCTGCAGCATTATTGACTGATGTGGGCCTCAGGGAAAATGGGTCTTTTGTTTTTACTCACCCCCGACCTTTTTTTCCCTTGGGCTGGGTTTTTCGTCTTTGGCCATCAATATAAATTTTTTTCTGCGGGCTTTTTTTTGCCTTTTTCCCCCAAACTTCCCTGCTTTGCATTTGGCAGGGTTAAAATTTAAGGGGCCAGTTTCTGGGCCAGGCCCTTTTAGGGCCCGTCCAGGTCTTTTGTCCACCTTGTCTATTCCCCTCAGTATTTCAAAATGTCCCTTATCATGTTCCCCCCGACCCCCCTCTCCTCCAGTGTTCCCTCAGGCCGACCTTTTCCCCCACCTTTCTTCGGGGCAATTTCCCCCTAGCTCTGGGGCTAGTCTTTTTTGCAAACCTTTGCACTTTTTTCCCAAATTTTTTGACGTGCTTGAAAGGTGTGGGGTTCCAAACTGGGGCTGCATTCTCCAGAAATTGGGCCGAAGTAAATGGTATACAAGGGCCCTTTTTCGAATCCCCACTAAGGGAACTGAACGCTAAAAAAATAACAAAAAGGCACAAAAAAACCCTGACTGGGGAAAGATACACAAATAACCCGCCCCAAAAAAGACGAAGCTTACGCGACGTTTCGGTCCGACTTGGACCATTGACAAAGTCAAAACTAACAGAGGAGGGGCAGGAAGGCTATATATAGGCAGGAAGAGGTGGAGGGAGTATATATAGTAGTAGTTGTTTGTAGTAGTAGTAGTTTGTAGTAATCAACTACTATACCTCCACCTCTTCCCGCCTATATATTGCCGACCTGTCCTCCCTGTTAGTAGGACTTTTTCAATGGTCCAAATCGGACCCAAAAAGGGCGTCCCTAAGGTTTTGTCTTTTATGTGGGGTTATTTGTGTATCTGGAAAGCTATCCTAGGTTTGCCAGGCGCCGTATCTGCGCGTTATCTGCTGATGTGGGGGCCCCAAAGGGGATATGCTCTTTGTTGTACTAAACCCCCGATTTTTTTTCCTTGATAGGTTTGGGGAGTCCCCCTTTTTTCCAACTAAACTTTTTTTGTTTCTGGGGGTCTTCTTTTCCTTTCCCCCAACTTCATGACTTTGCCCTTTGGGGCAGGGGGGGTTTTTTAAAACCCAAAGGGGCCAGTTGCGGGGGCCCGGCTTTTAGCCTGTCCAGGTCTCTTTGTCCACCTTGTCTATTCCCTCAAATTTCATATGTTTTATCTTTTTTCCCCCGACCCCCTCTTTCCCCCAGTGCGTCAGGGGGGGGATTTTTCCCCCAAACCTTTTTTCGTAGGGGCAATCCCCCGTAAACTCTGGGACTAGTCTTCTTGCAAACCTTTGCACTTTTTTTTTTAATTTCTTTGGGGCGTGTTGACTAGGGGTGGTTTCCAAAATGGTTTCGGGATACTCCAATATTGGCCTGACGTAAATGGTTTTAAAAGAGTTTGTACAAATCCCTACTAAAGGGAAACTGAACGGGAAAATAAATAACAAAAAGGGGACAATACCGTGATGGGAAAGATACACAAAAAACCCGCCCCAAAAAAAGACAAAAACCCTTTCAACGGGCGTTTTGGGCCGACTTGGCTTGAAAAGTAACTAACAGAGGAGGAAAAGGGGCGGCATATATAGGAGGGAAAAGGTGGAGGTGTAGTAGTAGTAGTAAATTTGTAGTTTAGTAAATAGTATTTGTAGTAGAAAATTAAAAAGTACCCTACTACTACCTCCCCCTCTTCCTGCCCATAAAAAGCCGTCCCGCTCCCCCCTTGGGGTTTGTGTGACTTTTTTCAAAAGGTCCAAGTCGGGAAACCCAAAAAAGTGCGTAAGCTTTTTGTCTTTTATGTGCGGGTTTTTTGTGTATCTGAACGCTAAACCGTAGGTTTTCCCGGGGGCCCGTAGCTGCGCAATTTTCTGCTGTGTGGGCCCCCCAGGGAGATATGCTCTGTGTTGTACTCACCCCCCGATCTTTTTCCTTGGGCTGGGTTTTTCCCGTCTTTTGGGCCCTCTAAACTATATTGTTTCTGCGGTTTTCTTTTTCCTTTCCCCCAAACTTCATGGGCTTTGGGATTTGGCAGGGTTTTTTAAATCAAGGAGCCCGTTACTGGGCCAGGCTTGTAGCCTGTTCCCCGGTCTCTTTGCAGTCCTTTCCTGATCCTCATCCGATTTGATTATTCTCAATTTACTTCACATCATCGCAGACAAAAGGGCACTTCGAACTCAATCCCTTTTCCCTTATGCGTTCACCCAAAAACCAAGAAAAAAGCAAGGTTCCCCAGGAAAGCCCCCGTGGGAACCCCCCTTGTTCCCCAGGCGCCCACTCTGACACCTCGTCAGTACCCGACTCTTTGTTGCCTCCCCCGTCAGGTATTCTCTGAAACCTTTTCAAGTGCCTTTCCCGTTTATGTGTGGCGTGACCCCTAGCTTTTTTCAAAAAACCTCTTGTGAGGAACTGTGTCGAAGGCCTTCTTGCAGTCCAAAAAAAAGCAGTCCCAAACCACCCCTCTCTCTTTGTCTTACTTTGGTTTACCTTTTTCATTAAAAATCTAGTAGGTTTTTGACACAGGAAATTTCCTTCCCGAAACCGGGGCTCGTTGTCCAAATTTTTACACTTTTTTTCTTTCCAGGGGGCCCACCACTTCCCCCTGATGAAACTTCTCCATGCCTTGCATACTATACGCGTTAGTGATACAGGTCTGTAGTTTAGTGCCTCATATCTGTCTCCCTTTTTAAAAATTGGGACTACATTTGCCATCTTCCATACCTCAGGGAGTTGCCCAGTTTCAAATGACGTGTTGAAGAGCTTTGTCAATGGTACACACAGTATTTCTGCTCCCTCTTTAAGAAACCATGGAGAGATGTTGTTTGGCCCCACCGCCTTTGAGGTGTCAAGTTAGCATAGCAGCTTCTTTACCTCCTCCTTGGTTATATGTACCTCATCCAGCACTTGCTGGTGTACCCCCCTGTTCTGATTTACTTGAGTCCTACTGGTTTCCACTGTAAATACTTCTTTAAATCTCGTGTTGAGCTCCTGACATACCTATCGGTCGTTTCTTGTGATTTCCCAAACAGCCTTCCTCAGTCTGATTACCTTGTCCTTGACTGTTGTTTTCCTCCTGATGGGGCTGTACAACAGCTTCGGGTCAGTCTTGACTTTCGATGCTACGTCATTTTCATATTGTAGCTGAGCCTCCCTTCTTATCTGTGCATATTCGTTTCTGGCTCTTCGGCTAATCTCTTTGCTTTCCTGAGTTCTCTGTATTCTGTACCTTTTCCATTCTCTAGTACACCTAGTTTTTGCCTCCCTTCACCTTTGGGTGAACCAAGGACTCGTTCTGTTCTTCCCATTATTTCTTTTTCCATTGGGAACTAACCTCTCCTCTGCCTCCTTGCATTTTGTTGCCACATAGTCCATCATTTCTTGTACTGGTTTTCCTGTCAGGTCCCTCTCCCACTGCTACTCTCTCCACTTGGAGCTCAACTCTGTAGGCGAAGCACAGAACCACATGATCACTAGCTCCCAGGGGCCTTTCATACATGATATCTCGATGTCTGAGATACTCAAGGTGAATACAAGGTCCAGTCTTGCTGGTTCATCCTCTCCTCTCTCTCTCTGGTAGTGTCTCTAACATGTTGATGCATGAGGTTTTCCAGTACCACATCCATCATCTTGGCTCTCCATGTTTCGGGACCCTCATGGGGCTCCAGGTTTTCCAAGTCAATCTCCTTGTGATTGAAATCAACCCATAACTAGTAACTTTGCTCCCCCCATGTGTGCTATCCTGGCCACCTCGGCTAGTGTGTCGACCATTGCTCTGTTGCTCTCAACGTATTCTTCTCTTGGCCTCCTGCAGTTCTGTGGGGGGTTTGTACATTACTGAAATTTAAATCACCTTATGTCCCTCAGACTGGATTGTTCCTACTAAGTGTCCCTTTCGCCGTGCCATCCATTCCTTACTTTTCTAAAAACCCCCACGGGTTTTTTTAATGACAGTGCAACTCCTCCTCCCCCTCTCCTCCCTCTGTTTTTTCCTAGGATTTGATATCCTGATGGAAAGATTGAATCTGTTATTATTTTGGTGAGTTTTGTTTCTGTGAGTGCTATTATGTCTTTGGATGTCTCCTTGATTCTTTCGTGCCACTCCTCATACTTATTTGTTATTCCATCTGCATTTGTATACCAACACCTTCAACTTCTTTTCTATGACAGTGGTCTGGGAGGTGAATTGGGGTGGGGGAAGTGGGAGACCTGATAAGGAACTATGGGTGGTTGCTGTGGGGGTGGAGTTTGTAATGCAGTGGGTGGAGGCATTGGATGTTGCATGGGTGTTTTGGTTTAGAGTGTTTGGATGCACTGGGGTTGACCTTTTTTGGGAAGAGGTTTCTATAGGAAGTGTGAGGGAGGCTGTATTTGATCTTCCTGGGTCGGGGATCTCCTGTCTGTTTTTCCCTCCCCTCTCTTTTCCTCCTTTCGCCTTTGTACCATCTCCCAGTTTCTGCCTTTCTTCTTGTGTTCTGTCGCGGTCGAGATACACCTTCCTGTTTGCCGGCATGTCCCTTAATCGTGCGTTCTCCTGCAGGATCCCGTTCCGAGTCGATTCTGCCTTGAAGGTCACTTTCACTGGCCTGGTTCTTTTTTTTACAAACCCCCTATTCTCCAAAAATTTTTTCCAGCTGGGTCATGTCGTCTTCTCCTATTGCTTTCATTTATGCTTTCAATTGCTTTTCTTCCCCTTGTTTTCTTGCTTTGTATGTTTCCCCTTCAACTTCCTGGAGCCCATACACAAAGACTTACCTCACCCTTACATTCTCCCACTGCATATCCCTGTGTATCCCCCTTTATTTTAATTTTGTGTGTGTGTGTGTGTGTGTGTGTGTGGTGTTGTGGTGTGTGTGTGTGTGTGTTTTGTGTGTGGTGTGTGGAGTGGTGTGTGTGTGTGTTTTGGTGGTGTGTGTGTTTTGGTGGTGTGTGTGTGGCTTCTGTGTGTGTTGTGTGGGTGAGGGTGTGGGGTGTGTGTGTGTGGTGTGTGTGTGTGTGTTGTGTGTGTGGGGTGTGTGGTGTTGTGTGTGTGGTGTATGTGTGTGTGTGTGTGTACTCACCTAATTGTACTCACCTAATTGTGGTTGCAGGGGTCGAGACTTAGCTACTGGCCCTCCTCTTCACTGATCGCTACTATGTCCTCTCCCTCTCTGTTTCCTGAGCTTTGTCATACCTCTTCTTAAAACTATGTATGGTACCTGCCTTCACTCCTTCTCTTGCTAGTCTATTCCACTTCCTCACGACTCAATGACTGAAGAAATACTTCCTAACGCCCCTGTGACTCGTCTGAGTCTTCAGTTTCCATCTGTGACCCCTTGTTTCTGTGTCCCCTCTCTGGAACATACTGTCTCTGTCCACCTTGTCTATTCCCCGCAGTATTTTATATGTCGTTATCATGTCTCCCCTGACCCTTCTGTCCTCCAGTGTCGTCAGTCCGATTTCCCCTCAACCTTTCCTCGTATGACATTCCCCTGAGCTCTTGAACTAGCCTTGTTGCAAACCTTTGTACTTTCTCTAACTTCTTGACGTGCTTTACCAGGCGTGGGTTCCAGACTGGTGCTGCATACTCCAGTATGGGCCTAACATACACAGTGTACAGTGTCTCGAACGATTCCTTATTAAGGAATCAGAACGCTATTCTCAGGTTTGCAAGGCGCCTGTATGCTGCAGCAGTTATTTGGTTGATGTATGCCTCCGGTGACGTGCTCGGTGTTATTGTCACCCCAAGATCTTTCTCCCTGAGTGAGGTCTGTAGTCTTTGTTCACCTAGAATATACTCTGTCTGCGGTTTTCTTTGCCCCTCCCCAATCTTCATAACTTTGCATTTGTCAGAGTTGAATTCGAGAAGCCAGTTTCTGGACCACGTGTCCAGCCTGTCCAGGTCTCTTTGCAGTCATGCCTCATCCTCATCCGATTTGATTCTTCTCATCAGCTTCACATCATCTGCGAGTAGGGACACTTCAGTGTCTATTCCTTCCATCAAGTCGTTCGCGTGTATCAAAAAAAGCACTGGTCCTAGAACTGACCCCTGTGGGACCCCGCTCGTCACAGGCGCCCACTGTGATACCTCTCCACGTACCATGACTCGTTGTTGCCTCCCTGTCAGGTATTCCCTGATCCATTGCAGTGTCCTAACTGTTATATGCGCCTGGTCCTCCAGCTTGTGCGCTAATCTCTTGTGAGGAACTGTGTCAAAGGCCTTCCTGCAGTCCAGGAAAATGCAATCAACCCACCCCTCTCTCTCGTGTCTTACTTCTGTTACCTTGTCATAAAACTCCATAAGGTTTGTGACACAGGATTTACCTTCCATGAACCCATGCTGGTTTTCATTTATAATCTTGTTCCTTTCCAGGTGTTCGACCACTCTCCTCCTGATAATCTTCTCCATGACTTTGCATACTATACATGTCAGAGACACAGCTCTGTAGTTTAGTGCCTTGTTTCTGTTTCCTTTCTTGAATATGGAGACTACATTTGCTGCTTCGATTTCCTGGGGTTTAGTTGCCCAATTTCAAGGGATGTGTTGAAGATTGTGGTTAGGGCACACACGTAACTTTTGCTCCTTCTCTAAGGACCCACGGGGAGATGTTTTTCCCGTCCCACCGCCTTTGAGGTATCAAGGTCACCTAGCAGCTTCTGCACCTCCTCCTCGGTTGTTCGTATGTCATCCAACACTTGTTGGTATATTCCCTCTTGATGTTCCCTTCTGTGCTGTCTTCCCACAGCCCTTCCTGTCTCTACTGTAAAAACTTCCTTAAATCTCTTGTTTAGCTTCTCACATACCTCCTGATCACTTCTTGTGAGTTCCCCACCTTCTGTCCTCAGTCTGATCACCTGGTCTTTGCCTGTTGTCTTCTGCATGGTGTGGCTATACAACAGTTTCGGGTCAGTCTTGGCTTTCGATGCTATGTTATTTTCATACTGTCACTGGGCCTCCCTCCTCACCTGTGCATACTCGTTCCTGGCTCTGCGACTAATCTCCCTATTTTCTTGTGTTCTCTGCCTTCTGTACTTTTTCCATTCTCTATTGCACTTTGTTTTTGCCTCCATACACCGTCGGGTAAAATGGGGCTTGTTCTGGTCTTTCCCATTGTTTCTGTTGCCCTTGGGAATAAACCTTTCCACTGCCTCCTTGCATTTTGTTGTTACATATTCCATCATTTCATTTACTGTCTTTC
Organism: Cherax quadricarinatus; assembly: GCF_026875155.1. Lineage (NCBI taxonomy): Eukaryota > Metazoa > Arthropoda > Malacostraca > Decapoda > Parastacidae > Cherax > Cherax quadricarinatus. Next base: position 3,007,854 of record NC_069489.1, on the reverse strand, counting down.
CTGCCAGTTCTCTGTCCCATGGAACCTCCTGCAGGAAGTTCCTCAAACCTGTGTAGACCCCTCTTTCATAGTCTGGCTTTTCCCATTCAACTCCTGTTACTCTCTCCACTTGCAACTCTACTATGTATTCAAAGCACAGAACCACATGGTCACTAGCTCCTAGGGGACTCTCATGTGATGTCCTCAATGTCTGAACTGCCCAGGGTGAACACAAGGTCCAGTCTTGCTGGTTCATCCTCCCCGCTCACTCTGGTAGTGTCCTTAACATTTTGGTGCATGAGGTTTTCAAGCACCACATCCACCACATCTTGGCTCTCCATGTTTCGGGACCCACATATGGCTCCGGTTTTCCCAGTCAATCTGCCGGTGGTTGAAATCATGCATAACCAGCAACTTTGCTTTGCTGGAGTGAGCTCTTCTTGCCACCTCTGCAAGTGTGTCCACCATTGCTCTGTTGCTCTCTTCTTATTCCTCTCTTGGCCTCCTGCAGTTCTGTGGTGGATTATATATCACTGCTATGACCACCTTGTGCTCCCCAGACTCGAGTGTACCTACTATGTAGTCCCTTTCCCCTTTCTCGTCTATGCCTCCCATTTTCTCGAATTTCCATCTTTTTTTTACGAGCAGAGCAACCCCTCCTCCCCCTCTGCCCCTTCTATCTTGCCTCATAATCTGGTATCCTGGTGGGAAGATTGCATCTGTTATTGTCTCTGTGGGTTTTGTTTCTGTAACTGCATGATGTCTGGGGACTTCTCATTGATTCTTTCTCCCATTCTTCATATTTTATTCGTTAATCCATCTGCATTTTTGTACCAAACCTTCAACTTCTGTTCTAATACTGTAACTGTGGTCCTGGGAGAATACTCTGGTTGGGAGAGCAGGAGCCCTGGTGGGACCTGTGGGGGGTTGCAGTGGAGGTGGAGGAAGAGCCCCCCATAGCGGGTTTCTGTGGGGTAGGGGTTTGAAGTGTTGGTTGTGGGAACTGAGGGATCGGGGTGTGATGGTTGGTTTAATTGTTCAGTTGCCTCGTGTGTGTGTGTGTTTTGTGTGGGGTGTGTGTGTGTGTGGTGTGTGTGTGTGTGTGGTGTGTGGGGTGTGTGTTTGTGTGTGTGTGGAGATGTTTGGGGTAGTGTGTTTATGTTGGGGTATGTATGTTGTGTTTCAGGTGTTGTGTATGTAGGGATTGCATGGTGTGTTGTGTCTGTGTGTGTGTCTGTGTGCATGTTTATATGTGCAGTGTGTGTATTTTGTGTATTTGTGTGTGTATTGGGGTGTTTGAGTGTGTGTGTGTGTGTGTGTGTGTGTGTGTGTGTGTGTGTATGCAGTGTGTGTGTGGGTGTGTTGTTGAGTGTGTGTGTGTGTGTGTGCATGTGTGTGTGTGTGTGTGTGGGGTGTGTTGGGGTGTGTGTGTGTGTGTGTGTTTGTGGGGGTGTGTGTATGTTTATGTGTGCAGTGTGTGTTATTTTGACGTGGGGGGTTCGTAGGAGATATGAGGGGTTGGGTATAAACACACTTGTTTGGGTGGTAACACTATATTGCAGAGTGTGTAGGGAGAGAGCCCAAACTGCCCTGTTGCCTGTTGTAGACCTGTGTGTGGACTGAGAGCGAAGACAGCGCGAAGGCTCACAACTGCGTCACGTGACGTCACACAAACTAGTCCCTATGCCTAGAAAAGGGGACGTGTATGTAAAACATATGGATGGTACTAACTATGATACTCAGATAAGCTATACAACACACGTAGGGGATTCTGCTGTTCTTCTCCTCCTTTCGTTTTTGTACTCTCTCTTTCAGTATCATCCTTTCCACCTGTGTTCTGTCTCGATCGAGGTACACACTCTTGAACTCCTGTTTGCCTCTGAGCCGTGCTTTCTCATGCAGGATCATGGTTCGAGTTGATTTTGCCTTGAATATTACTTTGAGAGGCCGTTTCCTTCTCTCTTTAAACCACCCGATTCTCCGAAAATTTGCCACCTGGATCATGTCTCCCTCGCCTATCACCTTCATGATACCTTTAATCGCTTTTTTCTCCTCCAGTTTTTTTTCATCAAAAGTTTCCTCTTCAGCTTCGTCTAGCCCATAGATAAAAACTGATCTCTCCCTTTCCACCTCCCACTGTGACTCCCATTGCATCCTCCGAGGTGTTTTAGTTCCTTCCCATCGAGTGTTCCTTCCTTCAATCCCTTCCCTAGATGTGGCCCCTATGCTCATTGGCTTGTCCTTTCTGCTCACCTGTTCCTGCCCCCCACAAGTGTCTGGTAAGATCCCTGCACATGTCCTAGTTCCTTCAATGTCTTCCATCCTCTCATGCTGTCCTAGTGTGCTCCCTGTCTTTGTTTTGGCCTTTTGTGGGTCTGACAGGACCTCTGCATACAGTTTAGCTTCCATGCTCTCCTTCAGACCCTTTGTCTGTGTCTGATGTAACCATTGCTGATGCTACCTCTGTATTATCTTTATATCTAGGTTGTTTCAGATTTCTCAGCTCCTCTTCTAATTTCTGTATCTTGGTTTCTGCTACTGTGGCATGTTGCTCCCACCTACTGCATTCTGCTGCTAACCTCTCCTCCATCTTCCTTGCAAGCTCATCTAGCCTCCTTCCCCAGTCTTCCTCCCTTTTTTTTGTGGTTAAAGATCCGTTATACGTCTCTGTCGTGTAGGCTCAAATTTAGTCCCAGCTGTCTTCCCTAGTAATGCTACTCTCTCCACTTATTGCACTTTCTGGGTTTATGTATTAATTACTGCTGGTTATTATGCTATTCCTTGCTCACATTGTGAGAGGACTTCCTAGCTTCCTAAGTATTCCTCCTCACTAGGCTGCTCTCCTCTTCACACTTGTCAACACTATCTTCACCTTATCTATGCTATTTCTACTCTAATTCTGGTAATAGCTTGCAGGAGTGAGTGACCAGTATCTAACAGTGATGCAAGGCCAGGATCCAGAGCCCGCTCCATGCAAACCACAGTAGGTGAGCAATACTTGCGCTGGCAGCAGTGCGATGACAAGTTGCCAGATGCTGATGACGTAGTCGTGGTACATAGGCCTATTTTGGAGATCCTTCACCCATGATGTTTATAACCATATATGCTCATACATCCCGCATTCCTCACGTGATTTCACTTTTCACTTATGATAGTATACACTTATATACACTTCACTTTTTATGTATAATGGCACGCAACTTGTTGTGACGTCACTGCTTCAGCAGGCCTAATCTGTCACTATTCCCTTATTTTATTTTTTATTTTTATTTTCTCCTTTTGCTTATTAACTTTTTCACTCTCTGTATGTCTCACTGTATGGTGCCCAACATTTCACTTGTTAACCAAACGCTGGTAATTCTTGAACACCCGCTTCCACACTCACTTTGATCTTTGTATATTTGAATCTGTGTGGCAACAGTGCCTTACTAAGCTCTAATGGTTTGGCACTTTGAAAAATTAATGATTTCAGGCTTCCTCTCGACTTTTTTAATTAATAACCTTAGTTATCACTCGTAGGATTGTTCACCGACGTTGTCACTACCACTGATTACTGCTAGCACTTACTGTACTCACCTATATGTACTCACCTATATGTGGTTGCAGGGGTCGAGTCATAGCTCCTAGCCTCGCCTCTTCACTGGTCGATACTAATTCACTCTCTCCCTGCTCCATGATATTTGTCATACCTCTTCTTAAAGCTATTTATGGAACTTGCTTCCACTACTTCACTCTCCAGATTATTCCAGTTCCTGACAACTCTAAGACTAAAGAAATACTTCCTAACATCCCTATGACTCATCTGGGTTTTCAGTTTCCAATTGTGTCCCCGTGTTTCTGTATCCCATCTCTGAAACATTCTTTCCTTGTCCACTTGTCAATGCTCTTAGTATTTTATACATTTTATCATATCCCCTCATCCCTCCTATCCTCTTTCATCAGGTTTGATTTTCCCTTTAACCCTTTCCCTCATAAGACAAACCCCTCATTCCCCCGGACAAATCGTGTTGCAAATTTTTTGCATTTCCCCAAAATTTTTGATTTTTTTGACTAATGGGATTCCATACGGGCGTGCATTTTCCAGTATGGGCCTTACATACCTTTTGTAAAATGTCGTAAATGACCCTTACTCAGATTCTAAATCCCAAACTGGGTTTGCCAATCTCTATACCGCGCAGTTATTTGATTGATTGTCGATGGGACATGTCATTATGAGCTTCCCCCAATTTCCCCTTTCTTTAACTGACTTTTGCAGCGTTGGTTTCCTAACCTGTACTCTTCCGAGTCTTTGGTCCCCCCCAAATCTTCATGACCTTAATTTACGGTTTTTAAAAACTCCGGGGCCCCATTTGTGGGACCAACTTTGCTTGTAGACCCCCTTGTAACTAATTGACCCTCTCCCACTTGTTTCCCATCAGTTTAAAACATCAGCACAGTGACACTTCTGATCTATTCCCTTCCACCATGCTTCCGTATAAAGAAACACCCCGGGGGAATGTTCAGGGGAAACCCCCCACTCGACACATTCCCCACCCCACATTTTCATCACCTCCCAACACACGTTTTTCCTTCCTGCAGGTTTTCCCCCCTGACCCTTGCAGTATTTTCCCCTTTTTTCTGCCTGCTCCTCTTATTTTTGCCCAGTCTCTTGTTAGTACTGTGTCAAAAGCATTCTTGAAATCAAAGAAGATGCAATCTACCCATCCCTCTTCTCCTTCTTAATTCTTGTAACCTTATCGTAAACTCAAGTAAATTTGTGACACAGGATTTCCCATCCGAAGCCATGCTGACGTCTTGTAGGGCCCCAAACTTTTCAATGTGTTCCCACTTTTCCCCCTGATACTTTTCCTGGCTTTCAACTTACGTCGTGTCATGGTCTGTATTTTAAATCTACCTGTTGTCCCCCATTTCTTAAAAATTGGAACACATGTGTGTCTTCCACCCTCGGCAATGCCCTTTTTCGATAGATTACTGAAGATTGCGCAAAAGGCACCCAGTTTCTGCTCCCTCCTCAGTATCCATGGAGATATTTTTTGGGGCCCACCGCCTTTTGATGTATCGAGTTCGTCAGCAGTTTCTTCCCCTCACCTTGGTTTGTGAATGGTCCAGCACCTGCTGGTGCACCCTACCTCCAAATTTTGCTGGAAAAAATTCCTGACCTTTTTTGAATACTTCTCTAAATCTTTTGTTTATTTATCACATCTTTTTGCCCTCTTCGTGAGCTCCCCTCCTTCTTTTTTCGCCATTACCTGGCCCTTTACCCTTGTTTTTCCCTAATGTGGGGTGTATAAAACTTTTGGTTTAATTTGGGTTTTTTTGCTTGTCGTTCTCGTACCCCTGGGGCCCCTCTCCTTATCCTTGCATATTCGTTTTTTGGTTCTTCTGCTCACTCCTTGTTTTCTTGACCTTTGCCCTTTTTACCTTTTCCTGCTCCGCCACTTGGGTTTTGGGCCCCTTTTCACCCCAATTAAACCTGGGCTCACCTGGGCTTACCATTTTTTTTTTTTGCCCCCTTTGGTTTGAACCTTTTATCTGCCTCCCTCACTTATGGTTTTCTAAATTTTCCCCATTTCATTTCTGTCTTTCCCTCAGTTTTTCCTTTCCCCCCTGCACTTCTGCGAAAACTCTCATTCCTATGTAGTCCCCTTTCGAAGTTTGGTTTTTCTTTCTGTTCTCGTCACTCCCTTCCCACTGTTAAATTTAAAAAATTTTTAAAACCAGGACTCATGATCACAGTCCAAGGGGGCCCCTTTTGTGGGTATCCCTTATTCGAACTATTAAAGGTGAATTGAGATCAGCCCTTTCTGCAAAATCCCCTCCTCTCTTCGGGGTTTTATCCCTAACATTTTATGCAGAAGTTCCCAATACAGTCTCCCAAAAATTTCCCCCCTTTTTGGTCCCCCGTGGCTCAGGGTTTTTCCCCGTCAAGCTTTATGATTGAAATCCCCATTATAAAACATTTTGTCCACCCAAAAGACCCCCCCTGGCCACTTCAGCTTGTTCCCCCATTGCCCTATTTTTACAACATAACCCTCTCTTTTTTCTCCTGGGGGTTATCATCACTGCTATCTACCTTTAGACCCCAGTCTGAAGTGTTCCTAAAAAGAAATCGCCTTTTCCCTTTTTTCCTTCCCCCCATCTCCACAAAAATCTACTGTTTTTTTATGAGCAAAGCTACTCCCCCCCCTCGGTTTTCTCTGTTTTCCTCTAATTGATATCCAGGTGGAAAAATTGTGTTATCATCCCTGTAAGTTTTGTCTCTTTAGTGCTATAATTGGGGCAGGTATGCACAATGGGGTGTTCTTGCCACTCTTCACTCTTTTTTTATTCCTCTTCATTGGTTACCATACCTTTTTCTTCCTTTCCCTTACTGTATTTTGGGAGATGGAGAGGAAGGTGCGGCTGGGAGGGTGGGGGGCAGGGCACAATATTATGGGGGGACTGCTGTGACTGTGAATTAGTGCTTAGGGGGTGGTGGCTATGGGGTGGGTTCGTTTTGTTTACTGTGATGGTTGACATGTGGTGACGGGTTTAGAGGTTTCTGTAAGCATTTGGGTTTTGTTGTTCACCCAAAGGGCCTGAGTTTTCCCGGGTCTGCGTTGCTTTTCCTGTCCCCTCTTTTCCTTCCACGGGTTTTCTGTCTTGCTCTAATTTTTCATTTTTGTTTTTTTCCCTTTTTCATGTTCTGCCCTCGAATGGGGAAAAATTTTTTGAAAATCGGAGTCCTTTAACAGTGGTTTCGTTTGGGGTCCTTTTCCGTACCACATCTGTCTTAAAATGTCAATCTACGGTCGATTTTTTTCCCTCGAATCCCCCCCAAAAGCCCTGTAAAAAATTTTCTCCCTTAGACTTTCCCCTTTCTCTCCTGTTTTTTTGCAATGTTTTTAATTTCTGTTTTCCCCCCCAAGTTTTCTTTCAACATGGGTCGGCCCCTTCCCGCCCCCCTGAAGACCATGAAAATTTAATTAGATCTCCCCCTCTCATCTTCCCATTTCTTTTCCCTTGTATCCAGGGTCTGATTTAACCCTATCCTTTCTGTTTCCCAAATCATCCCCATAAAGGGCCTGATTTTAAACTGCTGCAAAAGCGTTTGGGATCCATCCCCCCCTTTCCCCGGGTCCCCCGCTCCCTGCTATTTTCCCCTTTTTCAGTTACCTTGCCCCTTTTTGGGGACCTCATTTTTAGACCCTGCTTCACACATCCATTTTTTTCTCCACCTCTGTATTTTTGCCTCACTACTAAAAATCTTGATTCTCACTTTTTTTGCTCTCTCGGGATAGGGGCCAACATGTTTTGCAAAGCTCTTTTAAAAACCTTTTCCCCTCCCATTTTTGTTCCTTTTTTGTTCTTGACCCATTCTATCCATTTTTTCCTTTTTCTGACCAGCCATCATCGTCCTCCCTTTTGAGAGCCATTTTTTTTTTAACCTGTTGGGATGTTTTTAGGGGGCTTTAGTTTTCCTTAAAAATTTGGGGATGGTTGGGGGGTTTGTGAGCTAAAAGTTTTGGTTAGGTTAGTTGTTGTTTTTAAAATTTTTTTTTTTTTGTGTATGTGTTTTGTGTATGTGTGGGTGTGTGTGGTGTGTGTGGGGTGTGTGTGGTTTTGTGGTGTGTGGTGTTGTGTGTTAATCACCTATTTGTAAATCACCTATTTGTGGTTTTTCAGGGGTCAGTCCAGCTCCTGGCCCCGCCCCCTTCACCGGTTTTCTACTGGGCCCCCTCTCTCCACCGCTCCATGAGCTTTATCAAACCCCGTCTTAAAACGTGAATGGTTTTCCCGCCTCCACTACGGGCATTTTCTTTGGGAATTTTCCCCTGCCTTACAACTCTATGGGCTGAAAAAAATAAATTCCTACTATACTTCTACTCATTTGTGTCTTCAACTTCCAATTGTGGCCTCTTGTTTCCCGTGTTTCCCCCCCCTGGGAACATCCCGTTCCCCTTTTCCCCCCTTGTCTATTCCAAGGGATATTTTATATGTCGTTATCATGTCCCCCTGACCCCCGTTTCCCCCATGTCGTCAGGCCCAATTTTCCCTTTAAAAATTTTTTCATAGGGCATTTCCCCCAGCTCTGGAACTAACCCCTTTTTCCAAAACCCTTTGTACTTTTTCTAGTTTTTTTGACATTTCTTTATCAAGTGCGGGGTTTCCCAAAAAGTGTCATACTCCAGTAAAGGGCCTGAAAATACCCCGGGGGAAAAAGTTTCTTTAATGATTCCTTACTAAAAGGGATCGGGAAAAGCAGTTTTTTCCGGTTTGCCAGGGGCCCCTATGCTGCAGCCCGTTATTGATTGAGGGGTTTCTTCCGAGACAAGCTCGGTGTTATATTCCCCCCCAAGTTTTTTCTCCCTTGGGGTGGGTTTGCAGCTTTTTTGGGCCCCCCCCCTAGCCTAACTCCTTTTTGTGACTTCTGTGCCCTTCCCCTATTTTCATGACTTTGCATTTGGGAGGATTAAATTCGAGAAGCCATTTGCGGGACCGGTGTCCAGTCTGCCCCAGGTCCTTTGAAGTCCTGCCTGGTCCTCATCAGATTTAATTCTCCTCATTAAATTCACATCATCTGCAAACAGGGACACTTCTGAGTCACCCTTCCGTCATGTCGTTCAATATACCAAAAATAGCACTGGTCCAAAGGGCCGACCCCTGTGGGACCCGCTCGTCAACAGGTGCCCACTGTGATAACTCATTACGTACCATGACTCGTTGTTGCCTCCCTGTCAGGTATTCTCTGATCCATTGCAGTGCCCTTCCTGTTATATGCGCCTGATGCTCTAGCTTCTGCACTAATCTCTTGTGAGGAACTGTGTCAAAGGCCTTCTTGCAGTCCAAGAAGATGCAATCAACCCACCCCTCTGTGTGTGTGTGTGTGTGTGTGTGTGTGTGTGTGTGTGTGCACACTAGGCAATGCTACTCTTTTGAAGATTATAAATTTTTTTCACAATCAATTCCTTATTAATATACACTAATATATACTATATAATATTTACTGTGTACACTTGTGTTTGTGTGTGTGTGTTTACTAGCTTGTTGGTCATTGAAAAAGAGGAGGGGGGGTCACGTTAACACTATTGTTATTGTTCTTGGTTCACCGGTACTCTCCCGGCCCAGATCTTTGTTGTTCTTGGTTCACCGGTGCTCTCCCGGCCCGGATCTTTGTTGTTCTTGGTTCAACGGTACTCTCCCGGCCCAGATCTTTGTTGTTCTTGGTTCACCGGTACTCTCCCGGCCCGGATCTTTGTTGTTCTTGGTTCACCCGGGACTCTCCCGGCCCAGATCTTTGTTGTTTTTTGGTTCACCGGTACTCTCCCGGCCCGATCTTGTGTTCTTGGTTCACCTGTACTCCCCGGGCCAGGGTCTTTTGTTCTTGGGTTTCCCGTACTCTCCCCCCCCAATCTTTGTTGTTCTTGGTTCACCAGTACTCTCCCGGCCCAGATCTTTTTTGTTCTTGGTTCACCGTACCTCCCCCCACGGGTCTTTGTTTTTCTTGGTTTACCGGTACCTCCCGGCCCAAA
>NC_069489.1:2964961-2997863 GCF_026875155.1 Cherax quadricarinatus | reverse complement strand
CCTTTCCCCTTGTGTCTGTGTCCCTTCTCTGGAACATCCCGTCTTTGTCCACCTTGTCTATTCCGCGCAGTATTTTGTATGTCGTTATCATGTCTCCCCTGACCCTCCTGTCCTCCAGTGTCATCAGGCCTATTTCCCTCAACCTTTCTTTCGTAGGACAATCCCCGTAGCTCTGTGACTAGTCTTGTTGCAAACCTTTGCACTTTCTCTAATTTCTTGACGTGCTTGACTAGGTGTGGATTCCAAACTGGTGCTGCATACTCCAGTATGGGCCTGACGTAAATGGTATACAGAGTCTTGTACGAATCCCTACTAAGGTATCGGAACGCTATCCGTTGGTTTGCCAGGCGCCCGTATGCTGCATCAGTTATCTGACTGATGTGTTGCGCCTCAGGAGATATGCTCGGTGTTGTACTCCACCCCCAGATCTTTTTTCCTTGAGTGAGGTTTGCAGTCTTTGGCCATCTAAACTATATTGTGTCTGCGGTCTTCTTTGCCTTTCCCCAATCTTATTGACTTTGCATTTGGCAAGGTTAAACTCAAGGAGCCAGTTGCTGGACCAGGCTTGTAGTCTGTCCAGATCTCTTTGTAGTCCTGCCTGATCCTCATCCGATTTGATTCTTCTCATTAACTTCACATCATCTGCAAACAAGGACACTTCTAAGTCTATCCCTTCCGTTATGCCGTTCACATATACCAAGAACAGCACAGGTCCTAGGACTGACCCCTGTGGAACCCCGCTTGTTCACAGGCGCCCACCCTGACACCTCGTCACATACCATGACTCGTTGTTGCCTCCCTTTCAGGTATTCTCTGATCCATTGCAGTGCCTTTCCTGTTATGTGTGCCTGATCCTCTTGCTTTTGCATTAACCTCTTCTGAGGAACTGTGTCGAAGGCCTTCTTGCAGTCCAAGAAAATGCAGTCGATCCACCTCTCTCTCTATTGTCTTACTTCTGTCACCTTGTCATAAACTTCTAGTATGGTTTGTGACACATGATTTTTCTTCCCTGAAAACCGTGCTGGTAGTCAATTATACACTTGTTTCTTTCCAGGTGCTCAGTCACTCTCCTCCTGATGATCTTCTCCATGACCTTGCATACTATACACATTAGTGTTACAGGTCTGTAGTTTAATGCCTCATATCTGTCTCCCTTTTTAAAAATTGGGACTATATTTGCCATCTTCCATACCTCAAGGAGTTTGCCCAGTTTCAAATAAGGTGTTGAAGAGCTTTCTTAATGGCACACACAGTATATCTTCTCCCTCTTTAAAGACCCATGGAGAGATGTTGTCTGGTCCCACCGCCTTTGAGGTGTCAAGTTCGCATAGCAACTTCTTCACCTCCTCCTTGGTTATATGTAACCTCATCCAGGCACTTGCTGGTGTATCCCCCTGTTCTGATTTCCTTGAGTCCTACTGTTTTCCACTGTAAAATACTTCTTTAAATCTCGTGTTGACTCCAGACATACCTCTCCGTCGTTTCTTGTGATTTCCCAATCAGCCTTCCTCAGTCTGATTACCTGGTCCTTGACTATTGTTTTCCTCCTGATGGGGCTATACAACAGCTTCGGGTCAGTCATGACTTTCGATGCTATGTCATTTTCATATTGTCGCTGAGCCTCCCTTCTTATCTGTGCATTTTCGTTTCTGGCTCTTCGGGTAATCTCTTTATTTTCCTGAGTTCTCTGTCTTCTGTACCTTTTCCATTATGTAGTACACCTAGTTTTTGCCTCCCTACATTTTGGGTGAACCAATGACTCGTTCTGTTCTTCCCATTATTTCTGTTTCCCTTGTGAACAAACCTATCCTATGCCTCCTTGCATTTTGTTGCCACATAGTCCATCATTTCTAGTACTGGTTTTCCTGTCAGTTCCCTCTCCCACTGCTACTCTCTCCACTTTGAGCTCAACTATGTAGTCGAAGCACAGAACCATATGATCACTAGCTCCCAGGGGCCTTTCATACATGATATCCTCGATGTCTGAGCTACTCAAGGTGAATACAAGGTCCAGCCTTGCTGGCTCATACTCTCCTCTCTCTCTGGTAGTGTCTCTAACATGTTGATGCATGAGGTTTTCCAGTACCACATCCATCATCTTGGCTCTCCATGTTTCGGGACCCTCATGGGGCTCCAGGTTTTCCAAGTCAATCTCCTTGTGATTGAAATCACTCATAACTAGTAACTTTGCTCCCCTCATGTGTGCTCTCCTGGTCACCTCGGCTAGTGTGCCGACCATTGCTCTGTTGCTCTCATTGTATTCTTCTCTTGGCCTCCTGCAGTTCTGTGGTGGGTTGTACATTACTGCAATTATCACCTATGTCCCTCAGACTGGATTGTTCCTACTAAGTAGTCCCTTTCGCCCATGCCATCCATTCCTTACATTTTCTCAAAACCTCACTGGATTTTAATGAGCAGTGCAACTCCTCCTCTCCCTCTCCTCCCTCTGTCTTTCCTGAGGATTTGATATCCGGATGGAAAAATTGAATCTGTTATTATTCTGGTGAGTTTTGTTTCTGTGAGTGCTATTATGTCTGGGGATGTCTCCTTGATTCTTTCGTGCCACTCCTCTTACTTATTTGTTATTCCATCTGCATTTGTATACCACACCTTCAACTTCTTTTCTATGACAGTGGTCTGGGAGGCGTATTGGGGTGGGGGAAGTGGGAGACCTGATAAGGAACTATGGGTGGTTGCTGTGGGGGTGGAGTTTGTAATGCAGTGGGTGGGGGCATTGGATGTGGCATGGGTGTTTTGGTTTAGAGTGTTTGGATGTACTGGGGTTGACCTGGTTGGGAGGCTTCTATAGGAAGTTGTGAGGGAGGCTGTATTTGATCTTCTTCCTGTATCTGGGATCTCCTGTCTGTCTTCTCAATCCCCTCTCTTTCCTCCTTTCGCCTTTGTGCCATCTTCTTCAGTTTCTGCCTTTCTTCTTTTGTTCTGTCGCGTCGAGATACACCTTCCTGTATGCCGGCATGTCCCTTAATTAATCGTGCTTTCTCCTGCAGGATCCTGTTCCGAGTCGATTCTACCTTGAAGGTCACTTTCACTGGCCGTGTTCTTTTTTTTACAAACCCATCTATTCTCCGAAAATTTTCCAGCTAGGTCATGTCGTCTTCTCCTATTGCTTACATGATGCTTTCAATTACTTTTTTTCCACTTGTTTTCTTGCTTCATATGTTTCCCCTTCAACTTCCTGGAGCCCATACAAAAAGATTGACCTCACCCTTTCATTCTCCTACTGCATATCCATGTGTATCCCCTCATTCAAAGTGTGTGTGTCTGGTTGTGTGTGTGTGTACTCACCTAATTGTACTCACCTAATTGCGGATGCAGGGGTCGAGACTCAGCTCCTGGCCCCGCCTCTTCACTGATCGCTACGGTGTTCTCTCTCTCTCTGCTTCCTGAGCTTTGTCATACCTCTTCTTAAAACTATGTATGGTTCCTGCCTCCACTACTTCACTTGCTAGGCTATTCCACTTCCTGACAACTCTATGACTGAAGAAATACTTCCTAACGTCCCTGTGACTCGTCTGAGTGTTCAGCTTCCAGTTGTGACCCTTTGTCCCTGTGTCACCTCTCTGGAACATCCTATCTCTGTCCAACTTGTCTATTCCCCGCAGTATCTTGCATGTCGTTATCATGTCTCCCCTGACCCTTCTGTCCTCCAGTGTCTTCAGTCCGATTTCCCTTAACCTTTCCTCGTACGACATTCCCTTGAGCTGTGGGACTAGCCTTGTTGCAAACCTTTGTACTTTCTCTAACTTCTTAACGTGCTTGACCAGGTGTGGGTTCCAGACTGGTGCTGCATACTCCAGTATGGGCCTAACATACACAGTGTGCAGTGTTTTGAACGATTCTTATTAAGGCATCGGAACGCTATTCTCAGGTTTGCCAGGCGCCCGTATGCTGCAGCAGATATTTGGTTGATGTGTGCCTCCGGTGATGTGTTCGGTGTTATGGTCACCACAAGGTCTTTCTCCTTGAGTGAGGTCTGTAGTCTTTGTCCACATAGCCTATACTCTGTCTGCAGTCTTCTTTTCCCCTCGCCAATCTTCATGACTGCATTTGGCTGGATTGAATTCGAGAAGCCAGTTACTGGACAACATGTCCAGCCTCTCCAGGTCTCCTTGCAGTTCTGCCTCATCCTCGTCGTCATCTGCGAACAGGGACATTTCAGAGTCTATTCCTTCCATCATGTCGTTCACATATATCAAAAATAGCACTGGTCCTAGAAGTGACCCCTGTGGGACCCCGCTTGCAACAGGCGCCCACTGTGATACCTCTTCACATACCATGACTCGTTGCTGCCTCCCTGTCAGGTATTCCCTTATCCATTGCAGTGCCCTCCCTTTTACATGCGCCTGATCCTCCAGCTTCTGCACTAATCTCTTGTGGGGAACTGTTTCAACTGCAGTCTAGGAAAATGCAATCTACCCACCCCTCTCTATCGTGTCTTATTTCTGTTACCTTTTCATAAAACTCCAGGAGGTTTGTGATACAAGATTTGCCTTCCATGAACCCATGCTGGTTTTCATTTATAATCTTGTTCCTTTCCAGGTGTTCGACCACTCTCCTCCTGATAATCTTCTCCATGACTTTGCACACAATACATGTCAGAGACACAGGTCTGTAGTTTAGTGCCTCGTTTCTGTTTCCTTTCTTAAATATGGGGACTACATTAGCTGTCTTCCATTTCTCAGGTAGTTGCCAAGTTTCAAGGGATGTGTTTGAAGATTGTGGTTACAGGCACGCACAGCATCTCTGCTCCTTCTCTAAGGACCCATGGGGAGATGTTGTCCGGTCCCATCGCCTTTGAGGTGTCAAGGTCACTTAAGAGCTTCTTCACTTCCTCCTCAGTTGTTCGTATGTCATCCAACACTTGTTGGTATATTCCCTCTTGATGTTCCCTTCTGTGCTCTCTTCCCACAGCCCTTCCTGTCTCTACTGTAAAAACTCCCTTAAATCTCCTGTTTCAGCCCTCACATACCCTCCTGATCATTTCTTGTGAGTTCCCCACCTTCTGTCCTCAGTCTGATCACCTGGTCTTTGACTGTTGTCTTCTGCCTGATGTGGCTATACAACAGTTTCGGGTCAGTCTTGGCTTTCGATGCTATGTTATTTTCATACTGTCGCTGGGCCTCCCTCCTTACCTGTGCATACTCGTTCCTGGCTCTGCGACTAATCTCCCTATTTTCTTGTGTTCTCTGCTTTCTGTACTTTTTCCATTCTCTATTGCACTTTGTTTTTGCCTCCTTACACCGTCGGGTAAAGCAGGGGCTTGATCTAGTCTTCCCATTGTTTCTGTAGCCCTTGGGAATAAACCTTTCCACTGCCTCCTTAAATTTTGTTGTTACATATTCCATCATTTCATTTACTGTCTTTCCTGCCAGTTCTCTGTCCCACGGAACCTCCTGCAGGAAGTTACTCATACCTGTGTAGTCCCCTCTTTTATAGTTTGGCTTTTCCCATTCAACTCCTGTTACTCTCTCTACTTACAACTCTACTATGTATTCAAAGCACAGAACCACATGGTCACTAGCTCCTAGGGGACTCTCATATGTCATGTCCTCAATGTCTGAACTGCCCAGGGTGAACACAAGGTCCAATTTTGCTGGTTCATCCTCCTCTCTCACTCTGGTAGTGTCCTTAACATGTTAGTGCATGAGATTTTCAAGCACCACATCCAACATCTTGGCTCTCCATATTTCGGGACCCACATGTGGCTCTGGTTTTCCCAGTCAATCTCCCTGTGGTTGAAATCACCCATAACCTGCAACTTTGCTCTGCTGTAGTGAGCTCTTCTGGCCACCTAAGCAAGTGTGTTCACCATTGCTCTGTTGCTCTCTTCATATTCCTCTCTTGGCCCCCTGCAGTTCTATGGTGGATTATACATCACTGTTATGACCACCATGTGCTCACCAGACTGGAGTGTACCTACTATGTAGTCCCTTTCTCATTCCTCGTCTATGCCTGCCATTTTTTCGAATTTCCATCGTTTTTTTACGAGCAGAGCAACCCCTCCTCCCCCTCTGCCCCTTCTATCTTTCCTCATGATCTGGTATCCTTGTGGGAAGATTGCATCTGTTATTGTCTCTGTGAGTTTTGTTTCTGTAACTGCTATGATGTCTGAGGACTTCTCATTGATTCTTTCTTGCCATTCTTCATATTTATTCGGTAAACATCTGAATTTTTGTACCAAACCTTCAACTTCTGTTCTAATACTGTAACTGTGGTCGTGGGGAAATACTCTGGTTGGGAGAGCAGGAGCCCTGGTGGGGCCTGTGGGGGGTTGCAGTGGAGGTGGAGTAAGAGCTCGCATAGGGGGTTGCTGTATGGGTAGGGTTCGAGGTATGGGGGGGGGGAACTGAGGGATCGGTGTTTGATGGTTGGTTTTGATTGTTCAGTTGCCTCGTGTGTGTGGTTGGGGTGTGTGTGTGTGTGTGTGTTGTGTGTGTGTGTGTGTGTGTGTGTGTGGGGTGTGTGTGTAGTGTGTGTGCGTGTGGTGTGTGTGTGTGTGTGTGTGTGTGTGTGTGTGTGTGTGTGTGTGTGTGTGTGTGTGGAGATGTAGTGTATGTGTGTTTTTGTTGGGTAAAGTATGTATGTATGTTTCAGGTGTAGTGTTTGTAGGATATGCATGTGTGTGTAGTGTGTGTCTCTGTGTATGTTTATAGTGCAGCGTGGTATTGTATGTATTTCTGTGTGTGGGAGTGTGTGTGTATGTGTGTGTTGTGTGTGTGTGTGGTGTGTGTGTGTGTTTTATGTGTGTGTGTGTGTGTGTGTGTGTGTGTTGAGTGTGGGGTGTGTGTGTGTTTCAGTGTGTGAGTGTGTATGCAGTATGTGTGCGTGTGTGTACAGTGTACTCACCTATTTGAACTCACCTATTTGTGGTTGCAGGGGTCGATTCACAGCCCTGGCCCCGCCTCTCGCTGATTGCTACTAGGTCCTCTCTCTCCCCCGCCCCCTGAGCTCTCTCATACCTCGCCTTAAAACTACGTAAGGTTCCCTCCTCCACTACGTCACTTTCCAGGGTATTCCACGGCCTGATACTCTATGAAATGAAGAAATACTTCCTTTACATCCCTTTTATTCATCTGAGTCTTCAACTTCCAATTGTGACCTCTTGTGTCTGTGTCCCTTCTCTGGAACATCCTGTCTTTGTCCACCTTGTCTATTCTGCGCAGTATTTTATTCGTTATCATGTCTCCCTTGACCCTCCTTTCCTCCATTGTCGTTAGTGTGTATGTGTATGTGTGTGTGTGTGTTTGTTTGTGTGTTTTGGGTGGGGGTGTGTGTGTTTTGTGTGTGTGTGTTGTGTGTTGTGTGTGTGTGGTGTGTGTGTGTGTGTGTGTGTTGTGTGTTTGTGTGTGTGTGTGAGTGTGTGTGTGTGTGTGTGTGTGTGTGTATGTTTATGTGTGCAGTGTGTGTATTTGACGTGGCGGGTTCGAGGAGATATGAAGGTTGGTGATAAACACACTTGTTGGATTGAAAACACTATATTGCAGAGTGTGTAGGGAGAGAGCCCAAAAACTGCCCTGTTGCCTCTTTTTAACCTATGTGTGGACTGAGAGCGAAGACGAGCGCGAAGGGCTCACAACAGCTTCACGTGACGTCACACAAACTAGTCCCTATGCCTAGAAAAGGGGACGTGTATGTAAAACATATGGATTGTACTAACTATGATACTCAGATAAGCTATACAACACATGTAGGGGATTCTGCTGTTCTTCTCCTCCTTTCGTTTTTGTACTCTCTCTTTCAGTATCATCCTTTCCACCTGTGTTCTGTCTCGATCGAGGTACACACTCTTGAACTCCTGTTTGCCACTGAGCCGTGCTTTCTCATGCAGGATCATGGTTCGAGTTGATTTTGCCTTGAATTACTCTCTTTAAACCACCCGATTCTCCGAAAAAATTTGCCACCTGGATCATGTCTCCCCCTCGCCTGTCAGCTTCATGATACCTTTAATCGCTTTTTTCTCCCCAGTTTTTTTTTCATCAAAAGTTTCCTCTTCAGCTTCGTCTAGCCCATAGATAAAAACTGATTTTCTCCCCTTTCCACCTCCCCCCTGTGACTCCCATTGCATCCTCCGAGGTGTTTTAGTTCCTCCCCATCGAGTGTTCCTTCCTTTAATCCCTTCCCTAATGTGGCCCCTATGCTCATGGGTTGTCCTTTCTGCTCACCTGTTCCTGTCCCCCACAAGTGTCTGGTAAGGTCCTGCACATGTCCTAGTTCCTTCAATGTCTTCCATCCTCTCATGCTGTCCTAGTGTGCTCCCTGTCTTTGTTTTGGCATTTTGTGGGGCTGACAGGACCTCTGCATAACAGTTTAGCTTCCATTTCTTTCCCCTTTAACCCCTTTGTCTGTGTCTGATGTAACCATTGCTGATGCTACCTCTGTATTATCTTATATCCCAGGTTGTTTCAGATTTCTCAGCCCCCTCTTCTAATTTCTTATCTTGTTTCTGCTAAATGTGGCATTTGCTCCCACCTACTGCATTCTGCTGCTAACCTCTCCTCCATCTTCCTTGCAAGCTCATCTAGCCTCCTTCCCCAGTCCCTTTCCCCCCTTTTTTGAGCTCTGCCCCCCAGTCCTCCCTCCCAGATTCGTCCGTCTGGCCCTTGGCTCTCGTCGTGGTCCTAGGTTGCCCCATTGCGCCACAGGGGGAAGGGGAAGAGATGTTTGGGGGGGGAATAGATGGTTTAGGGGGAGGGGGATGGATTGTTATGGGGAGGGGGAGGATGATTATTGAAGGATGAGAGATGATTGGGGTGGGGGAAATATGGTTTAGGAGAGGGGGTTAGATGATTTGAGGGAGTGGTAGGTGGCTAGGGAAAGGGGGAGAGGTATTTAGGGGAAGGGGGAGTATTTAGTCCCAGCTGTCTTCCCTAGTGATGCTACTCTCTCCACTTATTGCACTTTCTGGGTTTAAGTATTAATTACTGCTGGTTATTATGCTATTCCTTGTTCACATTGTGAGAGGACTTCCTAGCTTCCTAAGTATTCCTCCTCACTAGGCTGCTCTCCTCTTCACACTTGTCAACACTATCTATGCTATTTCTACTCTAATTCTGGTAATAGCTTGCAGGAGTGAGTGACCAGTATCTAACAGTGATGCAAGACCAGAATCCAGAGCCCGCTCCATGCAAACCACAGTAGGTGAGCAATACTTGCGCTGGCAGCAGTGCGATGACAAGTTGCCAGATGCTGATGACGTAGTCGTCGTACATAGGCCTATTTTGGAGGTCCTTCACCCGTGATGTTTATAACCATATATGCTCATACATCCCGCATTCCTCACGTGATTTCACTTTTCACTTATGATAGTATACACTTATATACACTTCACTTTTTATGTATAATGGCACGCAACTTGTTGTGACGTCACTGCTTCAGCAGGCCTAATCTGCCACTATTCCCTTATTTTATGTTTTATTTTTCCTTTCTCCTTTTGCTTATTAACTTTTTCACTCTCTGTATGACTCACTGTATGGTGCCACACATTTCACTTGTTATCCAAACGCTGGTAAATTTTTGAACACCCACTTCCACCCTCACTTTGATCTTTGTATATTTGAATCTGTGTGGCAACAGTGCCTTACTAAGCTCTAATTGTTTGGCACTTTGAAATATTAATGATTTCAGGCTTCCTCTCGACTTTTTTAATTAATAACCTTAGTTATCACTCGTAGGATTGTTCACCGACGTTGTCACTGCCACTGATTACTGCTAGCACTTGCTGTACTCACCTATATGTACTCACCTATATGTGGTTGCAGGGGTCGAGTCATAGCTCCTAGCCTCGCCTCTTCACTGATCGACACTAATTCACTCTCTCCCTGCTCCATGATATTTGTCATACCTCTTCTTAAAGCTATTTATGGAACTTGCTTCCACTACTTCACTCTCCAGATTATTCCAGTTCCTGACAACTCTAAGACTAAAGAAATACTTCCTAACATCCCTATGACTCATCTGGGTTTTCAGTTTCCAATTGTGTCCACGTGTTTCTGTATCCCATCTCTGAAACATTCGATCCTTGTCCACGTTGTCAATGCCTCTTAGTATTTTATACATTGTTATCATGTCCCCTCTATCCCTCCTATCCTCTAGTGTCATCAGGTTGAGTTCCCTTAACCTCTCCTCATAAGACATACCCCTCAGTTCCGGGACTAATCGTGTTGCAAATTTTTGCACTTTCTCCAATTTCTTGACATGTTTGACTAAGTGAGGGTTCCATACTGGCACTGCATATTCCAGTATAGGCCTTACATACACTGTGTACAATGTCGTGAATGACTCCTTACTCAGATGTCTAAATGCCAATCTCAGGTTTGCCAATCTCCCATACGCTGCAGCAGTTATTTGATTGATGTATGCCTCAGGGGACATGTTGGTTATGATGCCTACCCCAAGTTCCCTTTCTTTAACTGACGTTTGCAGCTGTTGGTTTCCTAACCTGTACTCTGTCCGCAGTCTTCTGTGTCCTTCCCCAATCTTCATGACCTTACACTTACTGGGGTTAAACTCCAGGAGCCATTTGTCGGACCATACTTGTATTTTGTCCAGATCCCCTTGTAATCTTAATTGATCCTCTCCCACTTGTATTCTCCTCATCAGTTTCACATCATCAGCGAACAGTGACACTTCTGAATCTATTCCTTCCACCATGTCATTCACGTATACAAGAAACAGCACCGGGCAAAGGACTGACCCTTGTGGAACCCCACTCGACACATTCGCCCACTCCGACACTTCATCACGTACCAACACACGTTGTTTCCTTCCTGTCAGGTATTCCCTGATCCATTGCAGTACTTTCCCCTTTATTCCTACCTGCTCCTCTAATTCTTGCACCAGTCTCTTGTGGGGTACTGTGTCAAAAGCCTTCTTGCAATCTAAGAAGATACAATCTACCCATCCCTCTCTCTCCTGCCTTACCTCTGTTACCTTATCGTATAACTCAAGTAAATTTCTGACACAGGATTTCCCATCTCTGAAGCCATGCTGACTGTCATGTATGAGCCCAATCTTTTTAATATGTTCCACTACTTTTCTCCTGATAATCTTTTCCATGGCTTTACATACTATACAAGTCAGTGACACTGGTCTGTAGTTTAATACTACCTGTCTGTCCCATTTCTTAAAAATTGGAACTACATGTGCTGTCTTCCACGCCTCAGGCAACTGCCCTGTTTCGATAGATTTACTGAAGATTGCTGTATGGCACCAGTTCCTCTGCCTCCCTCTCTCAGTATCCATGCGAGATATGTTATCTGGAGCCACGCCTTTGAGCTATCGAGTTGTCTAGCAGTTTCTTCACCTCTTACCTTGGTTTTGTGTACTGTGTCCAGCGCCTGCTGTGCAATCCTACCTCCACCAGTTTGCTGGAAGCATTCCTGGACTAATTTGTGAATTACTTCTCTTAAATTTTGTTTAGATCATCACATACTTCTTGGGCACTCTTCGTCAGCTCTCCCCTCTTCTTTCCTCAGTTCTGATTACTCTGGTCCTTGACTGGTGTTTTTATCCTAACTGTGCTGTATATTAAACTTTGGTTCAGATTTGGCTTCTGATGCTTTGTCGTTCTCGTATTGCCTCTGGGCCTTTTTCCTTATCCTTGCATATTCGTTTCTGGTCTTCTGTCATCCTCCTTGTTTTCTTGAGTCCTTTGCGGCCTTTATAACCATTATCCATGCTGCTTGCCACTTGGCTTTGGCTCTTTACACCTCCAGTTAAACCATGGGCTCACTCTGGTCTTAACCATTTTTTCTGTTGCCCTTTTGTGGTAGAACCTTTCCTCTACCTCCCTGTACTTAGTGGTTACTAGATTTCCATCATTTCATTTACTGTCTTTCCATCTAGTCTCTTTCCCACTGCACTTTCTTGCAGGAAACTTCCATTCCTATGGTAGTCCCCTTTTTTGAAGTTTGGTTTTCTCTTTGCGTCTCTGTGCTGTCATTCTCCACTTTTTAACTCGACAAGATATTCAAAACTCAGGGACATCATGAACACGCCTAGCGCCACAAGGGGTTGGTCTTTCGTGGGTTGATATCCCTTATGTTTGAACTATTCAGGGGAATATTGAGTTCCGGCCTTGCTTTTTTTTTTTTTATTTTTTTTTACTGCAACATCCTTCTCCTCTCTCTCTGGTTGTATTCCCTTAACTGTTGATGCCATGAAGTTCTCCATACAGTCTCCAACATCTTTAGCCCTTCCATGTTTCTGGGCCCCAAATGAGGCTCTAGGTTTTCCAGTTAATCTCTTTATGATTGAAATCCCCCATTATAAGCATATTTTGTCTCTACCACCAATATGGCCCTTTGGCAACTTCAGCTAGTGTCATCCACCATTTGCCCTATTTGTGCATATCATTACACTTCTCTTGTTCTCCTGCCTGTTAAGTGGTGGGTTATACATCACTGCTATTCATTCACCTTTGGTCACCAGTCTGAAGTTGTTCTCTCGCAATGAAGTCGTCGTTTCCCTTCTTTTCTTTCCTCCACATCTCCTCCAAAATTCCCACTGGTTTTTATGAGCAATTGCTACTCCTCCCCATCCTCTGTTTCACTGTCTTTCCTCATATCTAATATCCAGGTTGGAAAAAATTGCGCATCTGTTATATCCCTGTAAAGTTTTGTCTCTGTTAGTGCTGTGATGTCAGGTGATGCCTCTAATGATGCGTTCTTGCCACTCTTCACTCTTATTTGTTATTCCATCTGCATTGGTGTACCATACCTTTAGATTCCTTTCCATTACTGATATTTTGGGAGATGGAAGAGGAAGGTACAGTGGCGAGGGTGGGAGGCAGGGCACATTATTATGGGAGGCTGCTGTGATTGTGGAATTAGTGCTTGGGCGGGGTGGCTTATGGAGTGTGGTTTAGTTTCTGTTTACTTGTGTTTGGTTGATTGTGGTTTGGCAGGGTGTGAGAGGGTTATGTACGCATTTGGTGTTTTATGTTCCCCCAAAGGGGGAGTAGGTGAACGCATCAAAACCAAACTCTTCTTTCTTTCCACTGGATCCTGTCTTGACTCTCATTTTCAGTTTGTATGCCCTTTCCTTTCGTGCTTCTGTCTCGATTTAGGAACACTTTTTGATAATCTGGAGAGTCCTTTAAACAGTTGGTTTCTGTGTGTATCCTGTTCCTTACCACATTGGTCTTGAATGTCAATCTGATTGGTCGGATTTTTTCCCGCTCGATACCAAACTTCCAAGTCTGAGAAAATTTTCTAAGTGAGAATGTCCCTCTCTCCTGTTATTCAATGAGGTTCTTAATTCTGTTTTCTCCCATTGCTTTTCTTTCATCATAGGTCTGCCCTTCAGCCACCTGAAAGCCAATGGAATAATATTGACTCTCCCTCTCCTCTTCCCTATGTCTTTTTCCCTCCGTATCTCTGGATCTGATTTAAGCATCTCCTTTGACTGTTTCTCACCTCATCATCTCCCAGACACCATGATGGCCTGATTATTACTGCTGCCAAAAGGATGCTTATATCCATACCCTCCTTCGTCCCCTCGATGCCTGCTGATGTTTCCACTTCAGTCATCTGCTACTTTCGACCATCATCTTTAGCTCCTGCTTCAGACATCCATTTCTTCCTCCAATCTCTATTATCTTTTGCCTCAGCTACTACAGCTCGTGATTACCCACTCTTGCTCTCTGCGAGATATTTGCTTCTAGCATGTTAGTGCAAAGTCTCGTTTAACCTTTTCTCCCATTGTTGTTTCCATTTTGTTCTTGAGCTCTTTCTACCCATTCTACCTTTTCTGACCGCCATCATACAGTTCCCTTGCTTTACGTCCTCCCTTTGAGAGCCCATTTTGTTTTATCCTGCTGGGATGTTCTAGCTGACTTCAGCTTATTGTAAAATGTGTATGTGCGGGGGGGGATTTATGAGCCTATGTGTTAGGTAGGTTTTGTGTGTGTTGTGTGTGTGTGGTGTGTGTGTGTGTGTGTGTGTGTGTGTGTGTGTTGTGTGTGTGTGGTGTGTATGATGTGTGTGTGTGTGTATGTGTTGTTCGTGTATGTGTGTGTGTGTGTGTGAGTGTGTGTGTGTTGTGTTGGGGGTGTGTGTGTGTATGTGTGTGTGTGTGTACTCACCTAGTTGAGGTTGCGGGGGGTCGAGTCCGGAGTGTTTGTGTGTGTGAGTGTGTGTGTGTGAAAGTGTGTGTGTTGATGTTTAGTGTGTGTGTGTTGTGTGCTGTATGTGGTGTGTGTGTGTATTGTGTGGTGTCCTGTGTGTGTGTGTGTGTGTGTGTGTATTGTGTGTGTGGATGTGAGGTTGTTGTGTTGTGTGTGTGTGTGTGGTTGTGTTTGTGTGTTTGTGTGTTATGTTGTGTGTGTTTGCGTGTGTGTAGTTGTGTGTGTGTGGTGTGTTGTGGTACTTGTGTGTTGTTGTCTGGGTGTGTGTGTGTGCTTGTGTGTGTGTGCTTGTGTAGTGTGTTATAAGTTTGTGTGTGGTGTGTGTGTGTGTGTGTTGTGTTGTGTGTGTGTTGGTAACTCACTATTTGTATCACCTATTTTGTGGTTGCAGGGGTTGAGTCATAAGCTCTGGCCCCAACTCTTCACTTGATTGCTACTAGGTCCTCTCTCTCCCTGCTCTCATTGAGCTTTATCATACCTCGCCTTAAAAACTATGTATGGTTCCCGCCTTCCACTACTACCTCCACCCCCCTTATTTTCTAAAGGGGGTGGGGGGGTATTCCACGGCTTGATACTCTATGACTGAGAAAATACTTTCCTAACATCCCTTTGATTCATCTGATGTCTTCAACTTCAATTGTGACCTCTTGTGTCTGTTGTTCCCATCTCCGGAACATCCCGTCTTTGTCCACCTTGTCTATTCTGCGCTAGCTTATTTATATGGTCGTTTTATCATGTTCTCCCCTGACCCTCCTGGCACTCCAGTGTCGTCAAGCGCGATTTCCTCATACCTTATCTTCATAGGACAATCCCCGTAGGCTCTGGGACTAGTCTTGTTGCAAAACCTTTTGCCACTTTCTCTAAGTTCTCTGACTGCTGACTTAGGTGTTTCTGTGGATTCCAAACTGTGGTGCTGCATACTCCAGTATGGGCTCTGGACGTAAATGGTATACAGAGTCTTTGAAACGCACTCCTTACTGAGGTATCGGAAACGCTATCCGTAGTTTGCCCAGGCGCCCCGTATGCTGCAGCAGTTATCTGATTGATGTGCGCCTCAGGAGATATGCTCGGTGTTATATACTCACACCCAGATCTTTTTTTTCCATGAGTTGCAGGTTTGCAGACTTTGGCCATACTAAACTATATTGTCTCTGCGGTCTTCTCTTTGCCCTTCTCCAATCTTCATGACTTTGCATTTGGCTGGGGGGTTAAACTCAGGAGCCAGTTGCTGGACCAGGACTTGTAGCCTGTCCAAGGTCTTTTGTAGTCTCCTGCCTGATCCTCATCGATTTGTTCTTTCATTAACTTTCACATGTCCGCAAACAAGGCACTTTACTGAGTCTATCCCTTCCGTTATGTCATTCGCATATACCAAAGAACAGCACAGGTCCTAGTACTGACCCTGTGGAACCCCCGCTTGTCACAGGCGCCCACTTGACACCTCGTCACGTACATGGACTCGTTGTTGACCTTTCCTGTTATGTGTGCCTGATCCTGCTAGCTTTTTGCAGTAACCTCTTGTGATGGAACTGTGTCGAAGGCCTTCTTGTAGTCTCCAAAAAAATTTGCAGTCGATCACCCGTTCCTCTTCTTGTCTTACTTCTGTCTCCTTGTCATAAAACTCTATAGTTTTGTGACACTGGGCTTTTCCCTCCCTGAAAACATGCTGGTTGGTGCTAATTATTACACTTGCATTTCTTTCAGGTGCTCCTCACAACTCTCCTCCTGATTATATTCTCCATGACCTTGCATACTATACACGGTAGTGATACAGGTCTGTAGTTTAGTGCCTCATGTCTGTCTACCTTTTTTAAAAAATTGAGACTACATTTGCCATCTTCCCATACCTCGGGGAGTGGACCAGTTTCAATGATGGTGTTGAAGATCTTCGTTAAGGTACCACACAATGGTCTTTGCTCCCTCTTTAAGGGGACCCATCGGAGAGATGTTGTCTGATTCCACTGCCTTGGAGGTGTCAAGTGTCGCATAGCAGCTTCTTACCTTCTCCTTGGTTATATGTAGACCTCATCCAGCACTTGTGGTGACTCCACTGCTCTGATTTCCTGAAGTCCCAGTGGTTTCCTCACTGTAAATACTTCTTTAAATCTTGTGGTTGAGGCTCCTGACATACCTCCCGGTCGTTTTTATGACTTCCCCTCACCCTTCCTCAGTCTGAATTACCTGGTCCTTGACTGTTGTTTTCCTCCTGATGTGCTGTACAACAGCTTCGGGTCAGTGTCTGTTGACTTTCGATGCTATGTCATGTTTTCGTATTGCCCTGGCCCCTTCTTTATCTGTGCATATTCGTTTCTGGCTCTTCGGCTATCTCTTTATTTCCTGAGATCTTTGTCTCTCTGCACCTTTTCCTTCTCTAGTACACATAGTTTTTGCCTCCCTTACACCTTTGGGTGAAACCAAGGACTCGTTCTGTTTTCCGCAATTATTTCTGTTTCCTTGGGACAAACTTCTCCTCTGCCTCCTTGCATTTTTGTTTTGCCACATAGTCCCATCATTTATTGTACTGGTTTTTCTGTCGCAGTTCCCTCTCCACTGAATGTCTTGAAAAGGAAATTCTCTCAAGGCCTGTAGTAATTCCCCCTCTTGTGAGTTTCGTTTTTCCCACCCTATTCCTGCTGCTCTCTCACTTGGAGCTCAACTATGGTAGTCGAAGCACAGAACCACATGATCATCAGCTCCCAGGGCCTTTTCATACATGATATCCACGATGTCAGAACTACTCAAGGTGAATACAAGTCGTCCAGTCTTGCTGTTCATCCTCTCTCTCTCTCTGGTAGTGTCTCCTAACAAGTTGATGCATGAGGTTTTCCATGTACCACATATCATCTTGGCTCTCCAGGTGTTCGAGGACCCCCATGGGGCTCCAGGTTTTTCCCAAGGTCTATTCCTTGTGATGAAAAATAACTCATAACTAGTAACTGTGCTCCCCCATGTGTGTCCCTCCTGGGCCACCTCGGTTGTTTGTCGACCATTGCTTGCTTGCTCTCATCGTATCTATCTTTGGCCTCCTGCAGTTGCTGTCGGTGGGTTGTTGTACCATGTGTTTACTTGCTATTTCACCCTTTGTCCTCAGACTGGATTGTTCCTACTAAGTAGTCCCTTTCGCCTCCGTGCCATCCATTCCTTCCATTTCTCTCTCAAACCCCACTGGGTTTTTAATGAGCAGTGCAACGCCTCCTCCCCCTCTCCTACCTCTGTCGCTTTCCTGAGGATTTGATATCCCGGATGGATAAGATTGAATCTGTTATATTCTGGTGAGTTTTTGTTTCTGTGAGTGCTATTATGTCTCGGGATGTCTGCCTTGTGATTCTTTCGTGCCACTCCAATCATTACTTATTTGTTATTTCCATCTGCATTTGTAGTACCACGCCCTTCAACTTCTTTTCTAAGATTGTTGGTTGGGAGGTGCACTTGGGGTTGGGAATGTGGGGGACCTGGATAAGGGAACTATGGGTGGTTGCTGTGGGGGTGGAGTTAGTTTGTATTGCAGTGGGGGAGGCATTGGATGTGGCATGGGGTGTTTTGGTTTAGAGTGTGTTTTTGGTTGCACGGGTTTGACCTGTTTGGGTTGCTTCTATAGGAAGTTGTGGGGAGGCTGTATTTTGATCTTATGTGTCTGGGATCACCTGTCTGTCGTATCCATCCCCTCTCTTTCCTCCGTTCGGCCTGTGTACCATCTCTGCTTTGGTTTCTGCCTTCTGCTGTGTTTTCTGTCACGTCAAGAACACCTTCCTGTATGCCGCATGTCCCTTTAATCGTGCTTTCTCACTGCAGGCTCCTGTTCGAGTCGATTCTGCCTTGAAGGTCACTTTCATGGCGGTTTCTTTTTCTACAAACCCACCTATTCTCCGAAATTTTCCAGCTGGGTCATGTCGTCTTCTACCTATTGGCTTTCATGATGCTTTCAGAATTGTTTTTTTTTTTTCCCCCCTGTTTTCTTGCTTCATATGTTTCCCCTTCAACTTCATGGAGCCCATACAACAAAAACTGGACCTCTCCCTGGTCATTCTCCCACTGCAAGTCCCTGTGTATCCCCTCATTCAATTTTGCATTACCTCCAATTGCAGCTTTCCTTTTTTAATTCTTACAGTTTCACTAGCTATGTACTTGGCTCAGTGGCCTGTCATTTTTCCCTTCTCGGATTCCCCTGAGGCTCTGCTGCGGTCTGTTGGGGCCTCCACATATTGCTTAGCTCTTTCATTTACTACAGTCTCCACTGCTTGAGCTTCTACATGCAGTTTTGATCTTCTTTCCTCCTTACAGTCCCCTTATTTGTGAATGAGGTAGCAGTCTTTTGTCAATCCCAAATGTTCTTTAGTTCTTTAGGCTTGTTTCAGATTTTTCAGTTTCTCTTCTAAATCTGTATCTGGGCCCTCTGCTGCTCTTGACTTGCAACTCCCACTTCTTGCTTTCATGTTTAACGTTCTTTGCTCTTCTCATGGCTAAGTTCCTCTAGTTTCTTTTTCCCATTCTGTTCCCTTTTGTGAGCTCTGCTGCCCAATCTCCCTTTGTAGTTTCCTCCTTCATGTCCCTTGCGTTTTTCTTGTTGTTCTTGGAAACCCATTTTTGTTTTATCTGATTGCCTCAGAGTGGGAAACCAATGTAATTCTGTATGTTAGGTTTAAGTATTGTATATGTCAGAGTGTGGGGGGGGGAGGTTAGAGGAGGAACTGTGGCTATGTAGGAGAGTTGTGCGGATGGGGAAAAAGTGGGGAGGAGATGTGAAGCAAGTGGGTGAGTGGGAGAGGGAGAAGGCGGAGGAGGGAAGAGGTGGGGAGGGGGGGGCGCAGGGTGAAGAGAGGGAGGGGAATTGGGATCCAGGTGACCTGAAGGAGTGAGATGTCGGTGGGGGAGGGGGGGGAGTGTATGTGTGAGTCTGGCGCTATGTGCAGTCTGTTTGTTGTCGTGTGTGGTGTGTTGTGTATGTGTGTGTTGTGTGTGTGTTGTTGCATGTGTTGCGTGTGTGTATGTCTGGTTATGTGTTGTCGTGGTGGGTGTATGGTGATGTGTGTGTGATGTGTGTGTGAGTGTTTGTGTGTGTTGTCGTGTGTGTGTGTGTGGGTGTGTGGGGTGGGTGTGTGTCGGGTTATGTGTGGTGGGTGTGTGTGGGTGTTGGGTGGTGTGTGTTGTGGGTGTGATGTATGTGTGGGTGTTGTAGTGGGTGGGTGTGGTGTGGGTGTGTGTGGGTGTGTGTGGGTGTGCTTGTCTGTGGGTGTGTGTGGGTGTGTGGGTGTGTGTGGATTGTGTGTGGGTGTGTGTGGGTGTGTTGTGGTTGTGTAGTGGGTGTGTGGGGGTGTGTGAGGTGTGTGTGTGGGTGTTGTTGTAGGTTTGTCCAATCGTGTGGGTGTGTGTGGGGGGTGTGTGTGTGATGTGGGGTTTGTGTGATGTGTGTGGGTGTGTCGTGGGTGTGTGTGGAGTGTGTGGGGGGTTGTGTTGGGTGTGTGGGGATGTGTGTGCTGGTGCTTTGTGTGGGGGGTGTGGATGTGTGTGTGGTGTGTAGTGGGGTTGATGTGGGTGTGTGTGGGGTGTGATGTGGGTGGTGTGTGTATGTGTGTGTGTATATGTGGTGTTCGACACGTGGATTAGGTAAGAAAATACTCAATAGGTAGGTATTATTGTATAATTACAGATAAGGTGATAAAACGCCCTTACAGCCGTGACCTGCCTCCTTGCTCACTCTCGTATAACTGACTGACTGGCCACCCGTACCCATATGTGCGAGGGTCTTTGAATAATGCCAGGTCAGCGCAATGAGTTCAGATAGTGACTCAGGCAGAGACGGTTGGTCGTGAGTCAACTGGCACAGTGGTTACTGGTAACTGGTTACTACTACTGAGAGCTCGGCGACGCTAACGTATGTCGTCCCGACATACAACTAATACAAACTAGAGATGGCAGGTATACGGCTTGGGCTGATTCTATACAATGTCAAAGTACACAACAATTAAACATTATAACATACATAAGTAGAACATTGGAATGGAAGCTTACGTGACTGAAACTGTAATGCAATACAAGGTATACTATAGTACAACTTAAAACTCAACAAATGAACAACGAACTCAACGTTGAGATTACAAGTGATAAAAAAAAAATTTTGATCGATCGATCTGTATTCATGTGATCTACGGATTCTGAGGAAGGATATATATCAAAAGAAAGAGTGTTTAACAGAAAGGCAGATTCGGTGCACTCAAATCTAGACTGTTAACTCTCAGAATGCGGAGAGAACATGAACACAAAAAAAAAAAATTCTTGAATACTGATAAGTTGATACTGTAATTATTCATCTATACAGGTTATTTACATTTAACCCCAACTCTGCTAGGGTGAGATTGACATATGCAGAATGGGTGTCATCTCTGGGAGGATCAAACTCTGTAGCATTGGCTAACTCATGCTGTATTTGAGGCAAATCTGAATTGGATGTTACAAATGATATTTGAGGATTTCTCAATACCTGTCGTGTACGTAGGGAATAACGACATTCAGGTTGATCGTCTGACTGAGTATCAGAGGAAGAGAGTACAGGATCAGGAGGATTGTCAGTCTGTCACATTAGTCTGGGTTGGAACATCATTATCATCACATACTAACTTCATATGATCTAAATGCGATTCTTATATTACTGACCAGTACTAATCTCTCTAACCTTATACTTATTACCAGTGATATGTTCAACTACTCGATAAGGACCAACAAACTTTTGATCAAGCTTTGGCATTGCAGACGTTTTGTTAAAGTTAATCAGCATAAACTCTCGAACCTACTTTGATTTTGGATGGCTTTGCTCGGAGTGTTTGCGATCTTGTAAATTCTGCTGTTGATTTATGAAGTGTTTCACGGATTCTTCTAAAAACACTTTGAGCTAAGCTGGTACGAGTTGCTATGAAATCATCAGGGTTGTAATTTGGTTTCGGATTAGAATATAACAACTCATAAGGCAAACGTTTATCTACACCATACAATGCATAATGTGGAGTATCACCTATAGAAACATTGTAAGCAGAATTTATAGCACACTGCACATAGGTATAACTTCATCCCAAGTTTCACTGTTGGGATTGATAGTGGCTCTCAAGACATCAAGTACTTTCTTATTGGTTCGTTCGCTAACCCATTGCTGGCAGGATGATGAGGAACAATGGTGGATTTAGAGATCTTGTACAAGGTACACAAATTTTCAAGAATCTCATTACAGAATTCACCTCCATTATCTGTTACTAGGGGCTTATGGGTGGTATGCCTGCAGATAATGCGTTCTTTAAACGCTTTAGCTACTGTCTCGGCAGTCTTATCTGCAATAGGAACTAACTCACAATATCTGGTGAAATGGTCTACCATAACACACAGATGTTTGTTACCTTGGAGGGAACATTGGAAATTAGTTAACAAATCTAGCGCAACTCTTTCCCAAGGTTCGCTAGTAGTTGGATACACTTGGATTGGATTAGGACCATTAGGCATTTCCTTTATGTTGATGCTGGACACTACATTTCCTTAACTACTCAGAAATATCAGTTGGCATACGAGCCAAAAATATTTCAATCTGGTTGTTTTATGAACGATCCTACAGGGTGTGCATCACTGGTTACATCGTGAACTAGCTGTTAAGGCTAACATTCAATAGTGACTGTGGAATTTAACTTGGTAACTCTTCTGCTAGGAGTACCTAAACTCGGCTGTTCGATACAGTAATTTGTTGGTTCATGACAAAGTCACTGATGGGTGCTGGTGGCTTCACATCAGAATAAGATCTTCCTGGAGCAGGATCGATCACACAGACCACAAGGGATTCTGATCGTTGAGCATTCTTTTACATCTTCAGCACAAATGGAGGGTCTGCAGTTCTATACTAACATGTCGCGATAAGGCATCTGCGACTAGACATTTGACTTGCAGGTAAATGCTCAAAAGGTGGGATTGAACTCTTGGATAGTCAAGGTCCATCTAGCAACCTTCCAGTAGGTGTTTGTTACTGGAATAAGGGTATCAGTGGAGCATGGTCTGTCAAGACATGAACAGGAGTACTGATATAATAATGTTCTCGGAAGTGCTCAAAGACCATACAATGCTAAAAGCTCTTGCTCAGTTACTGTATAATTACGTTCAGCCTTCGTAAGGACTCGGCTAGCAAAATGCACTGCGTTTTGTACTTTGCCATGGAATTGCGTGACTGCACCTATGGCAATTGAACTAGCATCAGTTCCTGTTTGTTCAGAGAGAAGGCTTAGACAAAATCTGGAAATTTCAAAATTGGCAGCAAGATGTTTAGCTTTTCTTTTGAGTTTGAATGTTCTCATTCTTGACGGAAGGTCCAAACCAAAAGAGCATCTTTATTAAGCAAACTCAGTTAGAGGAGCAGCTATGAAGAAAAATTTGGCAATGAAGGATTATAAAAACTGCTAAGCCACAAAGGATCTTACGGCATCAGCAGTTTTGGGAGTTAGAAAATTTAGTCCTGCAGTTACTTTACTTTGGTCAGTCGTAACCCTCTAGAGTGGACTACGTGACCAAGAAAACTTAATTTCTGATCTGAACAATTGACATTTAGACAGTTTGATCTTTAAAATTGGCTTCTTCAAGCTTAACCAAGTACTAAATCAAGTTCTTTCAAGTGTGTATCCACGTCTTTAGACATGCGATTACCCGGTCATCTAAAGTAACATAAGTGCATTACCTATGCGACCTCTAAAGGATATTGTCTGAGCTTGAGAACGTGATAGGGGCAAGATCGTAATCCAAAAAACGCCATACGGAGGAGTGGATAATGACCTGTAGGAGTGGGAGATTTGCTGTTAGCTCCTTGGCTGTCCTCGTGAAAGAGGGACTTGCCAAAACCCTTGTAACAAATCTAGGTTGCCAAAAGACTTTGTTATCTCGAATATTACGAAAGAAATCACCAGTACAGGGAGTGAAAGCGATGTCTGGATTGGTTTTCGCGTTTAACTTCCTAGAGTCAATTCCTGGCGCAAGTACCATCCTTCTTAGGTACTAGTTCAAGGGTTGCGCATTCCAAGGGAATTGCTAGATGCAATAAATCCATCATCAAGCATTTGATTGATCAATTCTTTGCGACAGACAACTTGTTGAATGATGCATTCTGTAGCAGGATGTAGTTAGGTCTAGTACTCAGGTTCAAGTGGAATACGATGGGGACAAATTAAGTTCGTTATACCCATCTTCTCACCTGGTAAAGCAATGGCTTTACGCCGTTTGTTTCACAGAGTCAACAAACGCTTGGTCTTCATTGGAAGTCAGTGGGAGCTAAGTCTTTTCTCTCAACTGGTGGAAAACAAGATTGATCCAGTGAAAGTGGATGAGGCTCTACCCGGCAGAAATAGCACCGACCCACTGGTCAGGTGACAACTACATCTCTACCTGAAACAGGGTAAGGATAGTGAAAAGGTCAAACAGATTGGGTATTTGCTCTGAGGCGAACACTGTGACCAGAAGTGTTGGCCAGGAAG
Source organism: Cherax quadricarinatus (assembly GCF_026875155.1). Classification (NCBI taxonomy): domain Eukaryota; kingdom Metazoa; phylum Arthropoda; class Malacostraca; order Decapoda; family Parastacidae; genus Cherax; species Cherax quadricarinatus. The sequence continues at coordinate 2,974,229 of NC_069489.1, read as the reverse complement.
AAATGGATTTACTATCTCTTACAAGGACATGTAAGGATTGGTTCAACAATAGACGCTTTTACTTTGCAGGGGAATCACTGTCAACTAGATGTTATCACATCTGGTACACTGGAACAACTACAGACACTCTAGTGAGAGCATAGCCGCAACCGAAACGTTTTTCTGCCGACTGCATGTGATTCAACAAGAGATGACATTACTAGTTCAAGTAATCGTTTTCCGACAAGGCGTACCTTGTGGCAGGAAAAACTACTACTTGAACTAGCAGTCATTCTGGGATAGGTTGTGCACTCGAGGCAATCTGGAGTGTCTCGGACACTTGAGACATCCGGACTATCCTGCAAAGTCTGAAAGGTATAGGTGGAACACTGATGGGAGTGACAGAATTACCAGTGCGCTGATGATTGGGACGCTATGGAGATGCATTAGCTTGTAAGGACTTAATCCGTACATCATACTCTGCAGCAGTATAACAGATTTCTGATTCAGCTGGTACCCAGAAATGGAAACGGAGATAGGCGTCAATTTGGGCATGCCATCGATACGGGTCGAGCACAATGCGTAAGTCTCGCATGAAGCAAGCCAGTTAGAAGGTCACCAGGGAAAGTATCTGGATCGCAGACAAGGAAGGAAGCAGTGAAGTCTCTACTTGGATAGAAAAGGTTAGGGAAGTCCGACTCGGACAAGGCAGGTGAGAACAGCTACTTCCCTAAGGGAGGACACATGAGTCGGTTCTAGGAGAAGGACAGTGTAACTGCTTATCCTTGAAACAAACTAGACCTAATAAGTGTATTGACTTGCGCACCAGCTAGTCAGAAACAAATGAACGGCGCGCTATTTATAAACAGATGCTTGCAATATAGGGGCCTATGGTTGATTGGAAGTTTTGGTGGCAAAACAAAAAGGTTGGATTGTCATCAGAGAAAAGACTTGTTCTACTCATCCCAATTCATCTATGTCGAGACATGTGAAGCAAACATCATCAGCCAGGGTTGTCATTCTCGGAGACTGCTTAAGGCTTCAAAAGGAATTGTGAACCGGGGATGGTGTACTCATTATCACCTACTGTCACATGGGACGGTTTGACTGGGCGCTCGAATTCCCCGATGGAAGAACGAGTCCTGAGTTCTGGTTAGTATGAGAATGGAGAATGAGCCTGGTTCTGGTAATTTTGAGAACCAACGATATCTGTTTCTTACGGGTTCTGGGTTTGACGGCAAAGAAAGACCTAGATGACTGAAGGTTATAGAGAGCATTGCACTCAGATGTGTCATGTCCATGTATTCTATGATAAGTACAGTAGGGAAGGATCTGGGACTCATCATCAGTCGCGTCTCTTAGGGGTAACTATCAGGAAATTAATTGCAATATGGCACGGAAACCACAGTTGTAAACAATTTGTCTCCGCCGACTATGGTTATGAATATAACTGAATCTACGAGTGTGATAACGACTCTGTACATGTTCTTGGTGATCTCTGAGATGGTTGACGACCCACGATTTGTCTCTGGCGGCGCAAACAAGAGTGGTGCAGACTGAGGCCATAGGTGTGAAATTACTTTTAAAACTGGGAAAGTACCCTGGGGGCACATGAGAACGTACATGAGTTTTAAGGTGTAAGTGGTTCCATGTTACAGTTGGAGGAGAGCTCATAGGCACACACGGAAGCAGGCGGCATTGTTCTTTGATTGCTCCAAAAGCTGCTATTTTAGCAAGTGATTCTGTAACCCCAAATGGTTTAGCTCTTCAGGGAGAGAAAAGATGATGGACTGGACTGCATTGATATGATGATAAAAGTTAGTCTAATCTAACAGCCATGCACCCCAAAAAAACGGGAATTTTTCATTACTCATGGGTGTAGCATGCACTAGTTCCCTAAGAACGACTTATGGATCAGCTGTTTTTCTGGGACAATGAGAACGGAAATCAGTTCCTCATATTGTGACCACTAGTAAGATCCTGAAGTCTCGTATAATCAAGGAGATCAACAAACGTGAACAGCTGCAGGGGATCGATAAAGAGGCTTCTTTAGCAAGTCTGATAAGGCTTTCCTCGGAAGCGAGGACCTTCAACTAGAGCACCTAAGCCGAGAAGAATGGCTGCAAACCATGTTTCAAGACTATGTACGATGGCCATTGAATAAAATAAAAAAAGGTATCGCATCAGGGCATCAACGAGGATATAACTATAGTATCTCGGTGTCTTGAGTCGGTCTGTCAGTCGCTAAGGACTATGAGGCTGAATGGACTGGGGCACAGTAGCCTGAGAGGTCTGAGTGCTCCGACATTCATAAAGTATCACTTGCGGTATGTGAGAATAATGCAAAGTAGCACAAGAACAAATAAAGCAAAAGATAATGAGCAATAAAATATAAAATTCTAGAATTGAAATAAAAGTTTATGCAACTTAATGCTGCAGAAGGATAAAAAAAAATGTCTAAGATACACTGAAGAGAAGAAACTCAATGTGAAGGACTATTGTCAAAATAAAAAAATTTACAATGAAATATACAAGTAAAAATATTACTGGAGACTGATTAATGCAAAATGAGCAGTCTTTACTCTTGATAATAAAGAAATTAATTCAATTAAATTTTAAATCACTGTACAGTATAAAATCAAATTATTAAATTGTTAACTGAAATTTAGTATTGTCTAAGAATGCATAAACGAGATTTAGAAAATATAATTCATAAAAAATAGTCAATAAAGAAATAATTCACTGCAGAAACAGTGGCAACAAAATAATCACGCGTAATAGTGTCATGGGACAAAGTCAGGTAAAATAATGAAATACAAATTTGTGAAGAAAAAAAAAAAACTGATTGAAAACTTTACTCTTTAATTGTAAATTAGACAAACACAATTTACTAAGCAGAGTAAAGAAAAACACTTTACGTTAGATAAAGTATGAAATTGCTTCAAAGAGTGAATTTTGTTCAAGAATATGTAAAAATATGAATAAAATAAAAACAAAGGAACAAAACGGGTAAATTAAACACTTTACAGTGGCGGGCAAACAACATTATTAGATATTCTTACAACAAAAATTTGCTGTGAGCATTGATACGACAAAAATTTGCTGCAAAAATAATGGTTAACACAGTCTGCGAAAAAAATTAGAGGAATGAGACACTGCTGGCATACGAAAAAAAAGGACACACATAGAAATAAATGGATAATTTGGTATACAGGAGGTAAATATTACTGCTGTTGAAATACAATGACAATTACTGGAGAATACATCGCTGAAAGAATACAATATAAAAAATGAATCACTTCACACAGAGTGACTGACTGGTACACTGCTACCACAATAAACTTACTAGAGACATGGAGTAGATAAAGCAAACAAAACACAGAATAAAAAGTATAAGATGCGTTGAAAACACTGAATAACACAGGTTTAGAGTACACAAGAAATTTACTATAATGTCTCACACATGCCAACTGTCTTTAATGCAAGAAAAATGTCTCTAAATTATCACTGTAGTCTGTAATAGTCGGGTGATTACTGGTGATGAGGGTTAGGTTGTAGGGTGTCCTGCGCGGTGAGTGACGCCTCCTCGACTCACTGTTGTCGGAAGAAAGGCGCTCTCCTCGGTGGACTCCCATAATTGGGTTTTACGTTGGCGCTGTCACTACAATCTCTTGCACCAATTATGTGAAGCCAAAAACAGTAGTAGTACCGGTACAAGGGTACAAAACACCCAGGTAGATGAGGTGGGTGGCTGGTGGGGTTGTGGATATTGGTGGAGGTGAGTGTGGTGGGTGAGATGCTGGGCGCAACGCCCGGCCCACTCTAACCACGAAGGTGGCTTGATAAGCCAACTCTATGCCACTGAAGTGGTGAAAACCATTTCGCATCCAAAGGGAGCACAAGAAGTGATATAGACAATACTTCAGAGGAACTTGGCTTACTTCTTACTGCGTGGCTACTTCTTCTCTCAGCTGGGGTTAGAAGTGGGTGGCTGGGCTGGCTTACCCCACGAGAATGGCTGGCTGAAGACGTGTAAGCTGCCCCCCCGCCGGGAGCAGTTGATGACAGGAGACAGGCTGGATGATAGGCTGACTGGGTTCACTTCCACAGTCTGGACTTACTGACTGGGCTTAAGTGCAAATAATCCGGGTCAACCCTCGGAGATTGAAGCAATCAGCACACGAACTAAGCCTGAAGCTTGAAACGGCTGCAACAGGCTTGCAGGCTGGAGGTTGTGAGGGGGAGTAGCTGGTGGGTGGACGGTCACCTTTGACCTGCCGGTACTACAAACAGACTTATAACGTCTTGAATTACCCGTAAAAACTAAATCCACGCTCACACCGGTGCCACATTTATCATGTGGGAGTTCGAAGTGGATTAGGTAAGAAATACTCCTTAGGCTGGTTACGTTATAATTACAGATAAGGTGGATAACGCCCTTTACAGCCGTGACCTGCCTCCTTGCTCACTCTCGTTATAATGGACTGACTGCCGACCATACACATATGTGAGAGTGGTCTTTGAATAATGCCACGGGTCAGCGCAATGAGTTCAGATAGAGCTCCCCCCCCCCCCCCCCTGAGAGACGGTTGGTCGTGAGTCAACTGCACAGTGGGTTACTGGTAACTGGTTACTACTACTGAGATGTGTGTGTGCGGTGTGTGTGTGTGTTTGTGTGTGTGTATGTGTTGTGTGTGTGTGTGTGTTTGTGTGTGGTGTGTGTTACTACCTAGTTGAGGTTGCGCGGTCGAGTCCGAGCTCCTTATATGCTTCTCCGCCTCTTCACTGATCGTACTAGGTCCCTCTCCCTTGAGCGTGAGCTTGATCATACCTCTGCTTAAAGCTATGTATGGATCCTGCCTCCACTACATCGCTTCCAAACTATTCCACTTTACTGACTACTTGTGGCTGAACGATAATATTTCTAACATACCTGTGATTTCATCTGTGCCTTCAGCTTTTCCAACTGCTGTCCCCTGTTACTGTGTCCAATCTCTGGAACATCTGTTTTGTCCATCTTGTCATTCCTCTCAGTATTTTGTCATGTCGTTATCATGTCCCCTATCTTCCTGTCTCAGTGTCGTAGGTTGATTCCTTAACCTTCCTCGTAGGATCATACCTCTTAGCTCTGGGACTAGTCTTGTTGCAAACCTTTGCACTTTCTCTAGTTTCTTCACTGTGCTGGGTAGGTGTGTGTGTGTGTGTGTGTGTATGTGTGGTGATGTGTGTGTGTGTGTGTGTGTGTGTGTGTGTGTGTGTGGTGTGTGTATGTGTGTGTGTGTGGTGTGTGTATGTGTGTGTGTGTGTGTATATATATGTGTGTGTGTGTGGGTGTGTGTGTGTGTGTGTATGTGTGTGTGTGTGTGTGTGCATGTGTGTTTGTGAGATTAAGACACATGTGCAACATCTGGGTATCTTTATTGTAGACGTTTGCCAATCCAGTGGCTTTATCATACAAATTCTAGGGACATAACTGAAGGACAGTAGAACTATGTACAGAAGCTCGGTCCAACCCCAGTCTCAACCTAGGAGTAGTGCGAAGAGCACCCATAGTCGTGGAGATTCTGAAGCAGAAGAAGGAGCCTGGCGCATTGATATAGTAACGTCAGGTGTAGCAGGACGAGGGCATATTCACTGGTAGCGGGATTCCCCAGTGGAAGTAGGTCCTTCCAAAGAGATGGGATAGTGTAGTAGTAGTGTCGTAGTCTTGATAGGTTTTGTACATGTCCTCAGAAATTAAGATTCCATGATGTTGCAGTGTCTGACAAGCTTGTGGTACGATGGTATAATAATACCGACAAGATGAGATTAAAGACACATGTGCAACATCTGGGTATCTTTATTGTAGACGTTTCGCCATCCAGTGCTTTATCATACGCAAATTCTAGGACATAACTGTGAAGACGTAGAACTTGTACAGAAGATGAGGTAATCAGTCCTCAACTAGGGTAGTGCGAAGAGCACATAGTCGTGGAGATTTGAAGCAGAAGAAAGGAGCTGGCGCATATATAGTAACGTCAGGTGTAGCAGGACGAGGGGCATATTCACTGGTAGGCGGGATTCCCCAAGTGGAAGTAGGTCCTTCCAAAGAGATGGGGTTTGTTGTAGTAGTAGTTGTCGTAGTGTTCTTGAGAGGTTTTGTACTGTCCTCAGAATTATGAGTAGGTGCATGTATGTGTGGTGTGTGTGTCATGTGTGTGTATGTGGAGTGTGTGTATGGTGAATATGTGTGTGTGTGTGTGTGTGGGTGTGTGTGTGTGTTTGTTTGTGTGTATGTTTTGTGTGTATTAGATATGTTGTGTGTGTGGTGTGGATGTGTGTGGTGTGTTTGTGTTTGTGTGTGTGTGTGTGGTGTGTGTGTGTGTGTATGTGTGTTGTGTATTTATGTCTAATATGAGTATGTGTGTGTGTGTGTGTGTGTGTGTGTGCGAATCTAGTGTGGTGTATGTGTGTGTGTATGTGTGTGGGTATGTATGTATGTGAGTATGTGTGGATGTGTGTGTGTGTGTGGTGTGGTGTGTGTGTGTGTGTGTGTTGTGTGTGTGTGTGTGTGTGCAAATATATGTGTGTATGTGTATGTGTATGTACTCACTACCTCACTAGTTGTGGTTGCAGGGGTCGATTCGTTTGCTCCTGGGCCCGCCGCCTCTTCATGGGACGCTACTGGGTCACTCTCTGCACCATGGCCTTTATCATACCTTCTGCTTAAAGCTTTTGATTGGATCCTGGCCTTCTCTACATCTCTTTCCAAACTATTCACTTCCTGACTACTTTGTGACTGAAGAAATTACTTCCTAACAACCTGTTGAGTCATCTGTGCTTTTAACTTCCCAACTGTGTCCTTGTTGCTGTGGTCCCATCCTCTAGAACATTCTGTCTGTCCCACCTTGTCATTTCCTCTCAGTATTTTATATGTCGTCTATGTCCCCCTATGTGTCCTGTCCTCCAGTGGTCGTCAGGTCGATTTCCCTTAAACCTCTCTCTCGGACTCAGTCTTGTTGGAAACCTTTGCACTTTTCTTAGTTTTCTTTACATGCTGGCTAAATGTGGGGTTCCAAAACTGTGCCGAATACCTCCAATATGGGCCTAACGTACAGTGTAACAGGTCTGAATGATTCCTTATTAAGATGTTCGGAATGCTGTTCTCAAGGTTTGCTAGGCGCCTATACGCTGCAGCAGCTATTATGTGTTGATGTGCGCCTCAGGAGATGTGTCTGTTGTTATACTCACCCAAGATCTTATTACTTGAGTCGAGGTTTGTAGTCTCTGCCCCCTAGACTGTACTCCGTCTGCGGTTTCTATGCCCTTCCACGTTCTTCTGACTTTGCAATTGACGGAGGACTGAGAAGGAGTAGCTATATTAAGGGGGAGTTTAGGAGGGGTGAACTCTAGGAGCAAGTGCTGGACATAGGCCTGAAGCCTGTCCAGATCCCTGTGTATTCTGCTGGTGATCGTTGATTGAATTCTTCTCAACGCTTCACATCATCTGCAAACAGGACACTTGGAGTTTATTCCTTCCGTCATGTCGTTCACAAAATACCAGAAACAGCACCGGTTTTTCCTAGGACTGACCTGTGGAAATCTCACTGTCACAGGCCCTCACTCTGACACCTTGCCGCGATCCATGACTCGCTGCTGTCTTCCTGAAGTTATTCTCTGATCCATTGAAGTGCCTTCTGTTATCCCTGTTGGTCTCAATTTTACCTAATCTTTTTGTTGAAACTGTGTCAAAACGCCATCTTACAGCCCCCACCCCACAACCCCCCCCCCCCCCAGCAACAAACTCTAAGAAAAAATGCAATTACCCACCCATCTCTCTTGTACTTGTACTGCTGTCACCCTGTCATAGAATACTCATTAGGTTTGATGACACAGGATTTCCATCCTGAAAACCGTGTTGGCTGTTGTGATAAACGCTCATTTCTTTTTAGGGAGTTCCACCACTCTTTTGATCCACCCCAATTCCCAGCGATTTCATACTATATATATCAGTGAAATGGTCTATAGTTTAGTGTTCTTGTCTGTCTCGTTTTTTAAAAATTGGGATTACATTGCTGTCTTCCATTCCTAGGTAAACTCTGTTTCGAGAGATAGTTGAATATTGTGTTAGAGGTACACAAGCGCCTCTGCTCCCTCTTCAGGACCCATGGAAAATGGTTATCGGCCCATCGGCTTGAGGTGTCTATCTTGCTCAGCTCAACTCTTCAGTTTCTCATGTTAGTTCTCCACATACTTTTCGGCCGTATCTTGTGAATCTCTTCTCCTTCCTTCCTTAACTGTTTTCCTGGTCCTTGACTGTTGTTTTCTCCTGATGTGGCTGTACAACAGCTTTGGGTCAGATTAGGCTTTCGCTGCTATGTCATTGTATATTGTCGTGGTGCTCCTTCTTAATGTGCATATCATTTCTGGCTCTATGACTGCTCTCCTTATCTATGGGGTACTTTGCCTTCTATACTTATTCCATTCCCTAGCACACTTGGTTTTGGCCTCCTGCCCTTGGGTGGAACATGGGCTCATCTCTGGTTTTTTATTATTCTGTTACCCTTGGAGCGGGTACAAACCTCTTCTCGCTTCCTTGGACATATTGTTGTCACGTATTCCATCATCTCGTTTACTGTACTTCCCTGCCAGTTCTCTGTCCCACTGAACCTTTTCTGGAAGTTCTTTATTCCTGCATTGTCCCCCTTCTTTGTAGTTTGAACTTTCATTCGTCCTGCTTACTTGCTCCCCACTCACTTGTAACATCTACTGTGTATTCGAATCTTAAAACCACATGATCGGTGGCTCCATGGAATCTTACTTACGGTGATGTCCTCAATATCTGCACTAATCAAGGTGAATCTAGCTCCAGTCTCGTGGTTCATCCTCTTCTCTCTCCTCTGGTTGTGTCCCTTACGTGTTGGTACAGGAAAGTTTTCCTGTTCCATCTCCATCGTCTTAAGCCCTTCACGTTTCTTGGCCCCAATGTGCTCCAAGTTATCTCAAATCGATATGCCTTGTGGTTGAAGTCACCATGAATCCATGATCTGCTTTCGCCTGCTTGCATGAGCCCTTCCTGCACTTCAGCCAGTCTGTCAACCATCACTCTATTGCTCTTTTCATACTTTGCCTTGTAAGTTAAGTTTATTCAGGTATACACCAAATACAGTTAATAGATTATCTACATAGCAGCATATGTCCTCCTGCTGTTCTGTGGTGGGTTAAGACATCACTGCAATTACCACCTTGGGACCTCCAGACTGAAGCATTCCTGGCTTCTCACTGTCTCCTCTCTCCAGCTCATGCAAAT
>NC_069489.1:2916136-2964461 GCF_026875155.1 Cherax quadricarinatus | reverse complement strand
GTATTAGAGTAAACACTGTGTCACAGTCCCCCATCACTGTATCCCCAGTGGATCGGGGTCCCCACTATCACTGTTTCATAGTATCAACAGTATCACAGTATTAAAATATGCTTCATAACTGTATCCTCTATCCCCGTATCTCTGTATCACAGATCACTGTTTTCAGGTCATTTTTCAAAGTATCACAGAACAAATTTCATTTTTATCGATTCCAAATCACGTATCAATATCCCTGAGTTATTGAATCACGTTTTACGATACAGTAAACTCAGTATCACATTATACTTATAAGTATCAAAGTTCACTTTCTCGCATATCAAAATGTCCCCTGAAACAGTATCACAGTAGCAGTGTTCAAAAGTGTCACAGTGTACAGATCACTGTACAATTTTCCTGTGTGACGCTCCAAAATATCACGTGTGACAGTTTCACAGTATCAAGTATAATTTTATGCTGTAAAAAACAGTATCAGTGGACGTATCTCCGTCCCGAGTATGACGCATCACTGATCTATTAAACAACAGTATCCTTTTTTTTAAGCTCACTATCAGGTTTACTGTATCACAGTATCACAAAAAACTGTTCACGAAATTGAATCACTGTATCACATTACCTGTACTCATTATCACTGTACACTGTCCACGTATCCTGTATCACTTTATTACAATAATCGGTATTACAGTATTACTGAGTCATAGTATCAAAAGTATTATGCATCAGATATGCTGAATACTGTATCAAGAGTATTTTGTTCACATTATCACTGTATACGAGACAATGTCACTGTATCAGGTATCACAGTGTCACTGTGTACAGTATCAATTATCAGAGTTCCTGAAAAACGTACCACAGTATCCCCTGAATCACAGTATCACAGTTTCTGTATCACAGCATCACAGTGTCACAGATACTTTCACGCATCAATAGTATCACGTTTTTGTGTCCGTATCACTTAAAAACGTATCACTGATACTGAACCCCGATAGTGTATCACAGTATCACTGTAGACGTATCATAGTATCCTGTATGCGTATCACAGAATCTCAGTATATCAATTTTTCCCCTGTACCCAGTTCACTGTATCCCATAATGACGCATCAAGTCCCACAGATCACGGGAACAGTGTCACGTATCACTGTACCAAACTATACAGTATCAATGAGTCACTGTTCACTGTAACAGTTAAAAAAAATATTGGGTTTTCACTGTACACAGTATCATATATCACAGCATAAAATTTTCATGTATACAGGATCATGTATCATGTGTCAGAGTATCACAGTATCACAGTATTACTGTACACGTATCACTATTCTACAGTTTTTATGTAACTCAGTATCACATTCCAACGTTTTTCGTATCATCAATATCATTTTATCACGTTCACGTATACAGTGTAACAGTACACAGATAACTGTATCAAACTTTTTCAATACTGTTTCACGGTATCGTGCAACACAGTACAAAAGTAAACTGTTTCACGGCATCCATTCCTGTAGCCTGTCACAGTATCATGTATCACAGTGTCATTGATCACTGACCGTTTTATCACTGTATCACAGTATCACAGTTCACTGTATAACATACTCTGTACAGGTATCACGTATCACAGTATCACTGTATACAGAATCACTGCTTCACATACACCCTATCACTGATAAAAGTTTCTGTATCACTGATACATTATACAGTATTTGTATCCAGTATCACGTATCACAGTATCAAGTATCACTGTACCCCCTGTATCACTGTATCACAGTATCCGATCACAGAATCACAGTACTCTGTTCACATATCACTGTATCACAGATCACAATATCAGAATCACAGAAACCTGCTCACAGCATCACAGAATCACGGTCACAGTAACACAGATCACTGATCAAGTTTCACAATTTCACTTTAAACAGTACACAGTACCCCGCTAAAAATATATCACTGTACCCAGTTCATGAACCTGTTCACAGTACCGGTTCACTGTATCCAGCACACTGTATCCTTCACGGTATCACTGTTCAAGCTCAAAATGTATCACGTATCAAAAGTATCACTGTATCAACGATCATGTATCAACAGTGTTCACTGTTAATATACCTCATCAACTGTATGAACTGTTTTATTGCGTTCTTACTGTTGAAAGCGGTTTGTGCCGATGAAGGTAGCGAGGTAGCAAGAACGGCCCTGGACTGTTTGGCTTTAATTTGGGGAGGGGTGAATAACAACGGGGAGTGTGAGGGAGTGACCCCAAGCCCGTCCGTGGAGGGGGGGTATTGTGTACGCAGTCGGTCGGTCCCGGAGTGAGGATAAGGGTGGTCGGTGCTTCCACGACTAGGCAGGCCTAACAGCAGGCAGCCCTGAATGCCGCGAAAATGAAAACTAGTCAGAACAGACGGCTAGGCTGTGTGCTCTGACAGTTACAGGCTGTCTACATTTGCTCGGCCAGCACCTCGCGTCGTCCCGACGCGACAATATGGTGGGCATAGGTTATAAAGGAAGTACACTAGTACCCAGAGAAGGATGGCTTTCGCCTCTCTTAGTATATAAATGGGACAACAAAAAAATGCAACAGGCAAAAAAAAAACTCTCCCATCCAGGGAAGAGAAAATGGTTTGCCGCGCTGTTTACGAGTAGGAGCCCGGAGACGTCAGCACTGGAACTAAAATCTTCTATATCAAGTTGTCGCAGGGCCTGAACATCAGTTGACCACTCGTCTACTAACGTTGTTGCACGCTCACATCTTCAAACAATGGACTGACAGTAGCATTTCCTAAGGTGTGACATGAACTCAGAGGGCAGCACTGCCCTGACCGTAATACAGCATTTTCTTTTAGTTATAAAGACAATGGTGCACATACGTACAATAATACTATATCCATGGAATTCATTACACTCTGGGTACCCTTCTAAAAGTCATTTACATAATTACATGATGTTGCCACCCTGACTCTATTATCGACTAGTATACATGTGTGGCTTTTTTACCCTTTTCTGCAAGCAAACAATTAGCATAACTAGCGTAGGAGTCAGGGACAAGTCAGTAAGGTACGTCAATGTCACCGGGAAATGTACTGTTTGTCCTGGGTCAGGGCCATAAGTATGGAGCCTTATGGGCCGTCTTCCGTACAGTAGATTAGTGGGAGAAGGGTGGGATAGACGGTTTGTCCCTTTAACATTAGTCTGTTCGTGGGTGCAATGCACGCACCTCCAGCTCTGCTTCGGCCTGCATTGAGTCCACATACTTCATGTGATCAAGGTGGGCTTCCTTGATAGTTCCGTAGCAATCTCCCTCACCTCGAACTTATTGCACGGAGCTGTCTTAGGACACGGTAAGGACCACAAAACTTGGGACAAGTTTGTGCATACCTGGGGTCTGCTGGGTTGGAGCAACAGGTCTTTGCACCTGGTTCCACTTTGCTTTCCTTGGCGCGGACATTTGCGCTCAGACGTGAACCTATCAGTTGCTTTCATAGGTTCTTCTCGTACCCGCTGGAAGTCAAGCTGCGTTGTCCTCTCTTTAACTTACACTGGGGTTTATCAGTATCGTAAGTAGGGGGGGTTTTAAGGGGTTTTGGGAGTAAAAAAGAATTTCATATGGTAGCGCTTGTCTTCGCCATACGCAAAGCAAAATGAGGTGTCTCACGATCGAGCTGTTGAGGGGAGGAATTTATTGTACACTGACATCTGTGATAAGCTCATCCATGTAGTACTGACTTGGGTTAACGGTTTACTTCTGTGCACCTCCCAGGACTTTGCGATTTGTTACGTCAGCAAGACATTACTCGCAGGGTGGCGTGGAGCTACTGGCGCTTGATGAATGTTGGAATCTGGGAGCAAAGATCCTGCATTATCGCCATTTATAAACTCAGACCCATTGTCTGATGAAGGACACGTGGGCAAGTATGAGAAGAACAACATGGCTCACGGGGAAGCACTAGCGACCGTTCAGCGGTTTTATCAGGGAATGGGTACTAATTCACTGTACCGCGTCAAGTTATCTCCATTTACAAGCAGGTGCTTATTTCCCCTTCTCGGAGGTCGAGAAGTTTCGTCAACAGGTCGTCAGAAGTCTTCCCAGGGCTCCTTGTAATGGGATACTCTAGAATGGGGTTAGGACCTGTAATGGTACCTTGTGCTGTAGGCAAACAACACACTGGTGTACATTGCTTGCAATGTCCGCTGCCATTCTTAGGCAGAAATATTTTCATTCGTGCCTGTTTGATACTGCGGTCCTTCCCGGGGTGCGCTACACCTGGGACATTGGATCAGCCTAGAGTAGCTGGTATCATGGACTCTGGTATCACCAGTTGGTATACGGTTTTCTGCCGGGGTCCATCAGTGTGCCACCATCGGCACAGTACTCTTGGTTGGGACCACCAAATCCTTCGTGGAACGGGAGACTGACCTGTAAGTCAACGTCCTCCTTGGTAAGGAAACGTAGGACCTGGGAGACCACACAGGGTCTGTCGTTGGGCTCTCTCGAGATCCTCAAAGAGAACGGAAATTGCCGACACTCACGAATGCTATATGTCTCGACAGAGCATCCGCCTACAATCATTTTGCTTCCTGGGACATAGCAAATTAGGGTTCGTGTCATTGAACGTGAGCGACACCGAGCATGCTTTCCCGAGAGGTTCTTATTCGCCAAAAAAAGGGCCACTAAGGGTTTAAATGATCTGTATAAATCTTGATTGGATAATGATAGTGACATACCGAAATGATCAGAGGCCACACAATGGCCTAAGCTTTTCTAGCTCTGTCACTGAATAATTGACTTCCGCTTTAGTAAGAACACGGCTAGCATAGGCAATAGGCTGTTGCTTACATTAGATTCTGTGACAGACTGCACCGATGCCACTTTGCTGGCATCAGTCCGTAAGGTAAATGCCTGGTGAAAATCAGGGAATCAAGGGTTGGGGCTGATGTTAACTTGTTCCTTAAGAATGACAAAAGCTCGTTCCTGCTCCCGTCCACTCAAAAGGGGCAATCCTTCTTGAGTACAGCGTGTCAGGGGTGCAGCAACTGGTGGAGAAACTTGCGTTAAAAGGGTGCGGTAGAAAACCTGCAGGCCTATGAAGACCGGACTGCATCCGCCGTCATGGGTTCTGGGGAATTCTGCACGGCCGAGATCTTAGACTCGTCCGTCTTTATGCCATCTGAGTTACTAGTGACCCAGAAATTTTATTTCCTTCGGAGAAATGACATTTGGAGAGCTTTTACCTTAGAGATTTGCCTGTGCAGCTAGCCTCTGTCAATACCCTGTCAAGTTTTCAAGGATGTGACGGGACATCTTGCGACATGACTATGAGATCATCCAGGTTGACCTGAAGCGTGCCACCTAGGAGGGTACGGGAAAATTGTCGGAATCAAACGACCTAAACGTGATTTGGGTCCGTGCAAGCCGAGGCATCCTCCTGAACTGGTAATGACAGTGGAGTAGAGAAGGACTGTCAACTCTCTCCTCTCATCATCGAGGGGGATCTTGCCAGAACCCATTGAAGAAGATCAAGAGTTGAAAAGACCTGTTTATCGCCGATGTTTTCTGTACAGGTCGTTCAGAAATCCTGGCATGGAAAGCGGTCTGGGATGGTACAGGCATTCAGTTTTCTGTAATCGTTTACAGGGCGCCAGGTTCCGTTTTCTTGGGAAACCAGAATAAGGGGAGCATTCCACGGGTGAAGTGACTCCTCAATAACTTCCATCACAGAGAATTCGTGTAAAGAGTTCTTCGGCAAAGACTCTTTGCGCATTGTGGCAGGAGATTCGAGTTCATAAATGGGTTTAGTACCTTTGTCAAGTGGAATTACGGGTGAGAGATCAGGTGGGGTCAAGCCCATCGACTCACCATCTAGTGCACTGCAGAACGTGCACGATTTGAGAACCTGGAGAAGTTTTGGGAACCTCTTCAGGATAGTCTGTCAAGGGCTAGATCATCTTCCTGCACTGGCCGGGGGTTTGGAAGAGTCAGCAAGCAGAACTCGCCTGGAGAACTGCACTCACAAGGACGGTCAGCTTGGCATCACCTCACCTCTGTCACCGGGAGAGGGAATATTGAACAAGGTCGACAAGTGAGTTATTTCTTCCGCAGGGGACAATTCTCGACATGCATGTTGACAACAAGGACTTGCAACTTACCACGTTGCACTCGTGTGCAGGATTGGTTAAGGGAGAGGCCCTTGACTCGGCATGTGTCGTTGTCAACCAGCACATGGTCTCTTCAAAAGCTCTGCTCACGTACACCGTAACAGGAGTGAGCGAGTTAGCTGTCAAAGTGAAGTCTCATACTTCTTGTTAACAAGCAGGAACTCATGCTCGCTGATGCCATGACAGAGTCAGACAGTCGCCTCGCCGAAGGGACTACTGCGGCTTGACAACTGCTGGTCTTCTACAACAGCGTCAGAGTTAGAGTGAAGGTTAGACTGGGCGTCCCCAGATGGGTTTTCAATGGTAATCTAAGCATGATAAGGCCAGGAGGTGATGGGCAACGAGCTCTACTACGAGGTCGATCAGGACAAGGGACCGAACCCCCGGGGGGAATGTGCTATGGAAACCACCGGTTTCCAACGATTCTAGGCACTGTGCATACTCTGAGACAGAGTTTGCACGTAGTGGATCCTAAGCGCAAAGCCCCTGAAGGGCACATCCACTCCGTTGAATTCCGCTTTCCACTCAGCTGGATCTTTAAAAGGATCCTAAGATCTGCCATGGTTTTGAACCCCATGAGCAGGTCACCATGGAAAACAATTTCCATCTACGACTAAGAATTTTGCGGACAGCTTGTGACCCTGGACCACAAATTCTAGCGTTGGGGCGACCGCGAACCGTCAGCGGTTTACCCGAGACTCCTCTCAAGGTCTGAATGGGGAGACGGCTCTGTCAACATGGCCGCGTGAAGGCCAATGTCTCGGAAAAAAGTGGAGCGGACAATGTTAACCACCGAACCTGTATCTAGGAAAAGCTGAACAGGCTTAATTGTGGACAGTGGACTCGATGAGCGGTCCACATGGGTTGTCTACGAACAGAAGGCATGACAGGCCGACGAGATCCCCGGAGTCACAGCTGCTCGAGGCTCGACACTTGTTGACGAGGCTCGACCTGGAAGGGACGGTACGAGTCTCGGCAACAACGTCAAGGGAACACTCGGTTTCCTACTGCCGGCAAGCGTATCACTGCCCAGGGCGGCGAATGCATTGCGGACAGGGACGGAATACAGCGACTCCGACAGGGTTACTAAAACTTTCGCTGGTTTGCGGACGCGCCTCTTCCCCGAACTAGTGGAAGGGCTTCTACAAGCACGTGCATTGCGCGACGACTGCTTGCTCCACCCAGCTGACAGTAAAACTTCGCAGCTTGTTACACTCATGGGAGGTATAACTGGAAGTATTGTGGTAAAACACAGACTCCTCGCGAAGCTGGCAGGGGGACGGTGACGGTTCCCTTTTATACTGAGCATGGGGACGGTTATGGTTACTGGGATACTGAGCATCGGGACTGTGACGGTTACTTTGGGGGGACTTAGGTTTGTAACACTCCGATCGGTAGTGCCCTCGTTTGCCACAGTTGAAACAAGTCACTACACGCTTAGCGGGTGAGGTTTGGGGGGTGGTGTCTGCTGGCGACGTTTTCGCCCTGGTCCAGGAAGTCGATGACTGCCTTTTTGTATGAGACTGACTGTTGTTACTGTGGTCAATATTTTTACTTAGGCGCTGGTTAGTGGGACTGGGGTTAGAAACTTTGGGGGGCTGGCTGTCTGACAGCAGCAGCAAAAGTGACTTCCGGCTGCGACCGCGGGTCACTGTGGACGGCGCCGGAAGGAGGGGTTAGGAGATCATCCGCAAAGCGGCAAACCTTTGCCTTGCTCGGAAGGCGGCCTTGAGCGAGTCGATGGCGTCATATGAACCCAGGACGTCGTGCTGAGGGCCGAGTCCTAGCGCATAAATGGCAGCCCAAGGTTAGGGGCGGCATCCCTCCGCATGATCCCGACAGCCAGCATGGGGATGAGTCTTTACCCAGCAATACGGCCATCACCATCCACCCACTTAGTGGAGTTTTGATGGCATCAGTAAAGTCCGTGGCGGCTTGCCTCGAACCGGCAAACGCAAGCCAGGGGGCTTTCGTGCCGGTATTGACATTCGGCCAAGACGCTGGTAACGATGTCAATGTAATGGCGTTGGCGATTACCCCGAAAATAACGCCTAAATTCCCCTTAAGTTCACCCCAAGACTGAATCTTACAAACGCGCTTGAGGTGCACAAAGGCACCTATATCAACCCTGGGTGAGATCCACGGGCTGCAACAGCAGAAACGAATGTACTGTGTATCCGTTGGACTATAAAATAGAGCCTGAAACAGTCGACTCGACTGACTGCAGCCATGGCTCTAAACTTTTTGCACGACCGTAAAAAATAAGGGTCAGGTATGGACGATGAGCCGGCCCACTGGTGGTCGAGGCTTGAGCCACAAGTTGGCCAATGTCGCTGGGGCTTCGATGCCCTGCCGCGTGTTCACGCTGGGTGAGGCACCCTTGCTGGCACCAGCAGAATCTGGGGTAACGGCATGGCCACTGCGTGTCTTAGTCATGACGTCAATTGTTCAAATGCAAGTAGGTCACGAAGAGGGTAAAAAGGTCGAGCAAGAAATGGTAAACACTGGCTACAATTCAAAACAGAGTCAAAGAGAACGCAGCAAACCCCAGTACTAGGCAAACTCTTAGTGATAGAAATAATTTAGCAAACAACAATAAAAAGGGAAAAGTTTATACACTCTGAACACAAAATAAGAGATGTATGCAAAATGAATTTTACTACAGGGAAGTGCACAAAATGAGGCTAAGGATAGTCAATAATTTCACCAGGAATCTGGCAACAAAAATTTTTTGAAAGGAGGTTGAACTGTAAACCCCTGGTAGCAAAAATTTCACAAAATTAAATAAATCAGGTACTACACAACACTAAACTGTGCTGCAAGCACAGTTTAAAAAGATTGCGGGTGCTAGCAGTTGCAAATTGAAACGCAAAAAAAAAAGGGTAATTCACTTGCACAAGGGAAGTTGGCACAGAAAAGATATCAGAGTATGGAATAGGCCAAAAATCACAGAAAAAAAAAAATACACTGTATCCAGAATTTCTATATTGCACACCAAAATTAAAATTAAAAAAAATGCAAATTATTAAATTCAAGAATATGGCAAAGTTTAACTGGTGTTAGCAGGGTTTTACACTGGCAAAAAGAAAAAAATTGCACATCTCAAGGTCCCAAAATTTAAAAAAACTTCACAAGGAATTTTGGTAATTAATGGAAATAAGCAGGTTCCCAAAAATACACTCAATGACTTGGGTATACAAAATAGCAAAATGCAATGCACATAGGTGAATATTCACTGATAAAACATAGAATATATGTAATATGGATATAGTATTATTGTACGTATGTGCACCAGTGTTTTATAACTAAAAGGAAAAAGCCTGTATTACGGTCAGGGCAGTGCTGCCCTCTGAGTTACATGTCACACCTTAGGAAATGCTACTGTCAGTCATTGTTTGCAGATGTGAGCGTGCAACAACGTTAGTAGACGAGTGGTCAACTGATGTTCAGCCCTGCGGACAACCTGTATATAGAAGATTTTAGTTCCAGTGCTGACGTCTCCGGGCTCTCTACTCGATGAAACAGCGCGGGCAAACCAGTTTTCTCTTCCCCTGGATGGGAGAGTTTTTTTTTTTTTTTTTTTTATTTTTTTTGACTAGTTTGGCTTTAATTTGGGTAGGAGTGAGTACACAACGGGCAGTGTGAGGGAGTGACCGCAAGCCAGTCCGTGGAGGGGGAGTACTTGTGTACGTCAAGTCGGTCGGTCCAGGAGTGAGGAAGGGTGGTCGGTGCTTCCCACCGACCTAGGCAGGCCTACAGAGGGCAGCACTGAATGCCGCGAAATATGAACTAGTCAGAGCAGACGGCTAGGCTGTGTGCTCTGACAGTACAGGCTGTCTACATGTATTAACTGTATCACTTGATAAACTGTATCAAAGAATCACTGTATCACTCCATCAACAGTATGTCTGTATCAATGTATCAACAGTATCACTGTATCAAGAGTATCACTGTGTCAACTGTATCACTGTATCACTTATTCACAGAATCAACAGTATCACTGTATCAACAGTATCAGTATATCACTGTAAAAACAGCATCAGCGTATCAGCAGTTTCACCGTACCACAATATCAAGAGTATAACTGTATCACAGTATCAAGAGTATCACTGTGTCAACAGTATCACTGTATACAACAGAATCTACTGTACGCGCGCGGTGTCACAGTATCAACTTGAGCCCTCCGTGTCATCAGATATTTGCTGTAAACGTCAGAGAACACACTGCACCAATGTATCACACTGTAATCACAGCTACATCTTACAGTATCAGCACTGTTATTCACAGTATTATACCTGTATCCTAGTACTCACAGTTATCACTAGAATCATTGTATCACTTCAATCCACAGATAATTCCAATGAACACAGTAGTCAGTTGTTCAACTCGTTACAACCACAGTGTGACTTGTTTTCACACATCACTGCACTCTACCAGTTAATCCCAGTATGACGAGTACAAAGTATCAACTGTATCACAGAATGACAGTAACACGTACCCACAGTATCACATTTTCATTCACAGTATTCATTGTAATCACAGTGTCACAGTGCACCACGTATTTCAGCGTATCAATGTGTCCACTGTATCACCTGACTTCCACAGAATACAAGTGTCAGATTATCACTGTCCACAGCATCACTAGTATCACACTTTGTTGTCACTGTAATCACTGCATCCACATGTATATCTCAGCTTTTTCTGGTCATCACTGTATCAAAGTATCACTGTATCGAGTTCCCATACAAAAGATATCACCATGATCAACAAATCACTTATCACAGTATCTGCTGCATCTCACAGTATTTCACTGACTATGCTACAGTATCACTGTAACTCTGTTATAAGCAGGTATCTCTACAGTATCCACTGTAATCGCATACTGTAACAGTTTCACTGTTTTCTGCGATGTATCTATTACCTCAGTATCAGTGCGTCCACAGTATTAACTGTATCACATATTTCACTTACATCTATTTGTATTATAGTACTACTCTGCGTCACTTAGTATACTCCTATCACTAGTATCAACAGGTGGTAAACCGGCGTCACACAATCACAGTATCAAAGAATCAACAGTATGACTCCCTGACTGCATCACTATCACAGTATCACAAAGTCACTGAACATTGTAATCACAGTATCACTGTAGTCACAGGTGATCGACTGTATCTATCCAGGTATCACATTATCAATGCTTTCACAGTATCTACAGGTACCTGACTTATCAGAGTATCGCCCGAATCATGTATCAACATAACACTGTATCGTCCTTATCACAGTTTATCACTCTAAATCACAGTATCAAAATATCACATGGTCACTGGGTCACAATACACTGTAATCCTAGAAGTATCACAGTGTCACTGTGGCCATTGTAACACAGTATTAGAGTGTCACAGTGTCACTGTAGCACTGTATCACAGTAGCAGGTAACAGAGTATACTACGAGTGCCACAGTATCACTGTGTCACTGTTCACAGATAAGACGTGTATTCACTGGTTAGTAAATCAGCTGTATCACAGTATAACTGTTTCACATTAACAAATTAACACATACAACTGTATCACAGTATCACAGATGACAGCATCACAGTTATCTTGTGTGCAGTTTCGACAGTATCACAGTATCATTGTAATCACTGATCGACAGCATCACATCTGTGTGACTGTAACACATGTATCATGTATCAGAGAATCAGAGTAACAGAGTACATATAACCACGTATCACAGTAGATCACAGTGTCACTGTATACACAGTATCACAGTGATCAGTGTCAGCAGTATCACTGTAGTATCAGAGTATCACTGAAACACACAGTGAACCACATATCACTGTATCACAGTACCACATTATCAGAGTATCACGTTTTCACTTGTATGCACAGAATCACTGATCCCTAATGTCAGATAATCACTGTATCACAGTATCACAGTTCTCTGATATGACAGAAACCTGACAGAATCTCTGTATCACTGTATCACAGAATTACCTATCGATACAAGCATCACTGTAACACAGTAATCACAGTATATACTAGAATCACAGTATCACAGGATAATTGTATCACTGACTCACAGTGTCACTCTATCAACAGTACCACAGTTTGACTGTTTCACAGCATCACTGCATCTCAGATATAACAGTATCACAGTATGAAAGTATCAACAGTATGCACTGGATCACAGTGTCACAGTATACACTGCAATCACACTTTTTTTCAGTATTCAATGTGTCACTGTATCACTGCATCACTGCGAACAACCGCTGATCAGAGTACTCACTAAATCACAGTATCATCTACTTTGGTTCAGCTGTATCCACAGTATCACTGTAACACAGGAAAAGAGTATCACTGCATCACAGTATCACTGTATCCCACTGTCACTGTATGACAGTTTTTCACTGTACTCGTCATTATCACAGTACCAAAAGTTCATCACTGTTTCAACAATATCACAGTATCGTCGCAGATGTCTGTTTCACTGTGCCGTACTTTATCAACAGCCTCACTGCTTATACCAAAAATCACTGATCATCAGTATCACTGCATATCTGTATCACTTTAAATCGACAGTGTATCATGACTAATCTCAGATGAACAGATTCTCTGACATTCAAGGGCTGTATTACAACAATCTGTAGTCACTGGTATCACAGAGTGATCCCAGTATCTCCATCGTATCCCTGTAACACAGTATCTCATAACAAGACCTGTATCACAGTAACAACTGTGTTTCATAGAATGACTGTATCATCTGTACCAAAGGTCACAGTTTCACAGTATCACTGCATAACAGTGTCACTGTATCACAGTATCACTGCACTCAAAATTAATACATACACACTATGTTATTGCTATCACTGACAGTCATCAGAATAGAACCAGCACCTTCTGTATTTTCTCTGTATCAAAACAGTAGCACTGGAGTTCCCAAGTATTAACAGTATCGTCTGTATCACAGTATCACAGTTTCAAGTATCACAGTGTCAATGTACCACTCTGTGGGTCATCAGTATCACAGTATAAGTGTACAATAAGATCACTGGCGTCCACAGTATCACAGTTGCGCACTGTACATCACACAGTACTCACAGATCACTACGTATCACAGAGTCTATCAACTGTATTCACATATACATTGCGTATCGTCAATATGAAGAGTTTCAGTCATCTGTTTCATGTATCATTATCACAGTATAGTGCAATCACAGTGCATCAACGTGTATCACAGTTTCACAGTGTCACTGTATCACAGCTACCATAATACACTGTATCACAGTGCAACGAGTCACCCTAACAGCTTGTATCAAGCATCAACAGAATTCACAATGTATCCACAGTATCATTAGATAAGCTGATCACTGTAATCACAGTTTCACTGGTATCACAGTATCACACAGTATCACAATATAATGAATCCATTGTATCAGCAGTATCACTGTTTCAGAGAGTCACTTATCTCATTATCATGATTCATCGACTTGCATCACAGTATCAAAGTATCACTGTATCAAGAGTAACAGATCGACTTAAACAATTATCCCAGTTTCAAAATATCACTGATTCATTGAATCACAGTATCACTGCATCACAGTATCACTGTGTGACAGTATCACAGTTTCACAGTATCATTGTATACTGTAACAGTGAATCACAGTAACAGAGTATCACAAAATCAACTGTATCTAGACTGAGTAACACATATCAGAGTAATCACTGAATCTAGTATCAAAGTATCACAGTATCACTGTATCACAGTATCACTGTATTACAGTTTCACTGTATCTCAGTATCACAGTACCAACAGCTTCACTGCTTCAACAATATCACTTTATCACAGTATCACTGTATCACAGTATCACTGTATAACTGTATCACAGTATCACTGTATCGCAGTATGAATAGTTTGACTGTTTCAATGTATCATTATCAACGTATCATTGTATCACAGTATCAGAGTATCTCAGTATTACTGTATCACAGAATCACTGTATCATTGAATGACAGTATCACTGTACCACAGTATCACAGTTTAACAGTATCACTGTATCACAGTGTCACAGTATCACATTATCACAGTATCACACTATTACAGTATCACTGTGTCAGTGTATCACTGCATCACAGTGTAACAGCATTTCTGGATCACTGTACATCGTACAGTTCACAGTATCACATGATTAAAAGTATGATCTTTATTACAGTTTCTATATGTAATCTCATATCAACAGTACCAACACAGTGTCATGTTCAGCAATATCATGTGATCACGAGGTATCAGTGTGTCCACAGAGCTCACACTTAATCACATTCATCAACTGTATCACATATCACTTGTATCTACTGCATCATTGTAATCCGCAGTATGAACCAGATGCCACTGGTCACAGTACCACTATTATCACATAGACAGTCACAGTGGATCGGGAGTCACACTATCATGTATCATAGTATCAACAGTATCACAGTATCAACAGTACGACTTCATGACTGTATCACTCTATCACAGTATCTCTGTAATCACGTATCACAATATTTCTGAATCATTGCTCACAGTATCACTGTATCACAGTATCACAGTTATCTCAGTGTCATATTATCAATGTATCACAGTATCACAGTATCATTTTATCAGAGTATCACAATATCACTGTATCACAATATCCCTGAGTTATTGAATCACAGTATCACTGTATCACTGATCTCAGTATAATCATTATCACTCATCAACAGATATCAAAGTACACTTTCTCCAGTATCAAAGTGTCACAGAATCACATTATCACAGTATCACAGTGATCGCAGTGTCACTGTAACAGTTGTATAACAGTATCACAGTGCACGTGTCATTGTAGAGAACCCACTGTATCACAGTACAATGTATCCGAGTTCCACGTGTCACAGTAATCCCTTATCACATTATCACTGTATCACAGTATCACTGTATGACAGCATCAGAGAATCACCGTGTGACAGTTTCACAGTATCACAGTATCATTGTATCGCTGTATCACAGTATCACTGTGAGACTGTATCTCTGTATCAGAGTATGACAGCATCACTATCAGAGTATCACTGTATCACTGTGAGACTGTATCTCTGTATCAGAGTATGACAGCATCACTATCAGAGTATCACTGTGTCACAGTACCACAGTATCACTGAAACACAGTATCACAGTATTACTGTATCACAGCATCAACGTAGACACAGTATAACTGTTTTCATCAGCTTGCATCAATAGTATCACTGTATCTGCTTAAGTGTCACAGTATCACTGTATCACAGTATCACTGTATCAGACAGAACCACTACATCAGTGCTATCACAGTAATCAGCTGTATGCAAGTAACTATAGTATCACTGATGACAGTATCACAGAATCACAGTATAAATCAATTTCACTGTACCACAAATATCACTGTATCCCATAATGACAGTATCAATGCCCGCACAAGTATGCACTGAAATCACAGTGGTCCAGTACACTGTACCACACTATTACAGTACAATGAGTCACTGTATCACAGCATAACAGAAAAACAATATTAAGTAATCACTGTATCACAGTATCACAGTCATCACTATATCACAGCATAACTTATATTCACTGTACACAGGAACCAGAGTATCACTGTTACAAGTATCACAGTATCGCAAGTATTCTGTAACACAGTATCAATATATTATAGATTTTCACTGTAAACTGCAGTATCACTGTACCCCAACGAGTTTTAACTGTGTCATGCAATATCAATGTCACTCCAGTGTCATCTGTGTATCACAGTGCTCACTGACACATCACAGTATCACTCTATCTCTGTATAACTGTATCACAGCACACTGCGAAATCGCGCATGTATGAACAGTTTCACTGTTCCAATTATTCATTATCACCGTATCCACTGTAACACACAGTCTTCACAGTTATCTCATTGCACTGTATCACAGTATCATTGCATCAAAGAATGACAGAATCACTATATCACATGATATCACAGTTTCACAGTATCCTCTTGTATCATGCAGTTGTACAGTATCACAGTATAACAGCAACCACAAACTTTTAACCAGTATCACTGAGTCACGGTATCATTGCATTACAGTACAACCGTATAGACTGTTTCACGGCAACATCAATCAGTAACAACTGTATCCCAGTGTCAAAGTATCACTGTATCACAGTGCCATAGTTCTCTTACCGGCTGTGTATCAACTGTACACAGTATCACAGTATCGACTGTATAACAGTTATCTTTGTATCCAGTATCACTGTATACAACAGATATCACCTGTAACACAGAAACACTGCTTCACAGTATCACACGTATATACGAGTATAAGAAGTATAATAACTGTGCTCACTGTTATCACGGTATCACAGTATCATTGTATCACAGATTCACTGTATCAACAGTTATCAGAGATCTCGTACCTCCGTTGCAAACACTGTATCACAGTATCACAGTATCCACTGTCTCAGAGAAACACAGTATCTCTTTATCACAGTATCACTGTACACAGTAATCACAGATATCACTCACAGAATCACTGCGTCCACAGTAACACTAATATCACTGTATCACAGATATCACAGTTTCACTGATAACAGTATCACTGTATCACGAATGTCAATGGTATCACTGTGCGACAAGAGAATCACTGTTTCAATTTCTATCACAGTATGCTCTCTAGTATCACCTGTCATCTCTGGAATCACGTATCACGCATAAACTATATCACTGTAACACAGTATCACTGTATATCACTGTATAATAACAGTAACAGCGGATGTCACTGATCACAGCATCACCTGCGTATCACAGAATCACGGTATCACTGTATCACAGCATCAACTGCATCCACAGTATCACCAGTATCACTGTAGTCAACAGTATCACTGTATCAACAGTGTCACGTATCAACTGTAATCAACTACATCAACTGTATGAGCTGTATTAACTGTATCACTTGATAAACTGTAATCAAATGAATCGCTGTAAACAATCACTCTATCAACAGTATGCTGTATCATTAAATCAACAGTATCACTGAATCAAGAGGTATCACTTGTGTCAACCTGTGCCTTTATCACTGCGCATCAAACTGAATCACCTGTGCGAGCACTTAATTCACAGAATACAACATATCACTGTATCAACAGTAACACTTACCCCATGGCTCTGGGGCCTGGTGGTTAACGCCTCGCTTCACACGGTGAGGGCCTGGGTTCGATTCCCTCCAGCCAGAGTAGAAACATTGGACGACACGTTGCTTTCCACCTGTTGTCCTATGATCCCCATCAGTAAAAGGTACCATGGGTGTCTTATTCGACGGGTGGTGAGAGGGTCGCATCCTGGGGGACTCTGACCTAAGGAGGCCAGGTCACAGACCGCCGCGGTGCGATGACCCCCGGAACTCTCTCCAGATACAACTCCAGATATCACCTGTAAAAGACAGCATCAGCGTATCAAGAGTATCACCGAACTCAGAGAATCAAGAGTATAACTGCTAACAACAGTATCAAGGAGTATCACTGGAGTCAACAGTATCACTGATCAACGTGTCACAGTAGTCACTGCACCCCAGTGTCAACATAGTATCACTTACTCCACATGTATCATACTGTCACACGAAGTATCACCTGAGTATCACAGAATCACTGTATCACAGTATCACAGTATCATTGTATCACGACTATGCATCACTAGTATCAAAGAACCCACAGTATGACTGTTCTTCACAGCAATAACTGCTGTCACAGTACAGCTTGATCGCATATCATCATTTCACAGTATCACGTATCTCAGTATGAGACAGTTTCAACTGTTTATCAGATCCAATGTATCATTTATCTCAGTATCAGGCGTCACAGTATTACTGTAGTCACTATCACTAGTATTAAGTATCACTCTGACACAAGTAACAACTATATCACGTACTCACAGTGTACCTGAGTCACACAATCACTGTATCATTAGTAAGTCGAACAGTAACACAGTATCAAGAGTATGACTCCATGACTGAATCACAGAAACAGAGTATCACTGTATCACAGTATCACAATGTCACTGAATCATTGTATCACAGTATCACTGTATCACAGTATCACTGTATCTCAGTATCACATTATCAATGTATCACAGTTCACAGTACCGACTTTATCATCCAGAGTATCGCAGTATTCACTGTAACACAATACACTGTGTCATTGAATCACAGAATCGCTGTATCACATTATCACTGTATCTCCTTATCACATTATCACTCTATCACAGTATCACAAGTATCACTTTGCAACCAGTAACACAATGTCACTGTATCACAAATATCACTGTCGCAAGTACACAGTGTACACTGTGCCATTGTAACACAGAATCAGAGTGTCACCAGAGCTCCTGTATCACCTGTCCTCACAGTACATGTAATCCAGTATCACAGTTGTCACGACAGGTATGCGTACAGTATCAGTTGCTTTCCAAACAGATTCGTCTGTATCATCTGTATCACAGTATCACTGTTTCACAGTATCAAAAATCACATTACACTGTAAAATCAACAGTATCACTGTATACAGCACACAGTAATTCCTGTGTGACTGTTCACAGTATCACAGTAATCATTGTAACACTGATATCATCACAGCATCACTGTTTGGACAGTATACAGTATCACAGTAATCACTGTATTCCCAAGAGAATCAGAGTATCAGAGTATCATATTATCACTGTATCACAGTATCACAGTGTCACTGTAGCACAGTATCACTGTGTCACTGTGTCACAGTTTCACTGTATTACAGTATCACTGTATCACTGTGCCACAGTATCACTGTATCACAGTACCACATTATCAGAGTATCACTGTTTCACTGTATCAACAGTATCACTGTAAACACCAGTGTCACATAAGCACTGATCACAGTATCACAGTATCACAGTATCACAGTATCACTGTATCACAGTATCACAGAATTACTTCGTTAAAGTATCACTGTAACACAGTATCACAGTATTACTGAATCACAGTATCACAGTATCACAGGATAATTGTATCACTGCGTCACAGTATTCAACTGAACTCACAGTGTCACTCTCTATCAACTAGTACCATAGTTTGACTGTTTCAACAGCATCACTGCATCTCAGTCATCAGCAGTAAGCACAGTATGAAAGTATCACGGCGTATCACTGGATCACATGATTCATCACAGTATCACTGTATCACAGTGCATCCACAGTATCACTGCATCTACACTTTTTCAGTATCAAAGTGTCACTGTATCACTGCATCACTGTATAATGCTATCAGAGTATCACTTTTTATCACAGTATCACTTTTGTCACTGTTTCACAATATCCAGTATCACAGATACAAGTAGTATCACTTGCATCACAGTATCTAACTGTATCACACTGTCAATGTATAAACAGATTTCATGAACCCATATTAACAGAATCACAGTACGAAACATATCACTTGCATACAACAATATCCCTTAACGCAAAAATGTCATTTATCACACAGTTGCCAACTATAAATCACAGCTCTCACATGTAACAAAGAAAGTCACTGTATAACAGAATCACTGGCCTATCGTATAACTTTAACACAGTATACACAGTATCGCAGTATGAACATTCGGCAGTCTCAGTGTATTATCAACGTATCACTGTAATCACAGTATCCACTGTGTCATAGAATGACTAGTATCACTGTACCAAAGTTGACACAGTAGACACAGTACACTTCATAACAGTGTCACAGTATCACAGTATCACAGTTAAATAAAATAATACAGTATCACTGTGGTCATTGTAATTCACTGCATCACAGTATAACAGCACATCTTATTCAACTGTTCAACAGCATCACAGTATCCCCAGTATCACTGTATCACAGAATCACAGTATCACAGTATCACAGTGTCACTGTAACAACTGTATCACAGTATCACAGTATAAGTTGTAATCAAACATCACTTCGTCGACAGTATCACAGTAATCACAGTATCCACAGTATCACAGTATCACTGTATCACAGTAAACACTGAAACACAGTGTCATAGTAATCTCTGTATAAACATGTCACAGTATCATTGTACGCGTAAGAACAGTTTACACTGTTTTCAATATCATTATCAAGTAAAAACATGCAGCCACAGGCATCCACTGATCCATTTCCACTGTAGTCACTGTATCAACAGTACCAATATATCCCCCCCACTGTATCCCAGAGCCTCGTAGTCACCCTAAATCGCAGTATCATTAAATGCATCAACTGAATCACAGTATCCCACATTATCATAATAACTGTATCACTAGTATCACAGTAATCACTGTATCCACAGTAACACAGTATCACAGTATCACAAAAATCAATGAATCCTTGTATCACCGTCTCACTAGTATCACAGCATCACTGTATCTCAGTGTCATATATCACGTGTCACAGAATACACCTTATCGAACTTATCAGAGTATCACAGTATCACTGTATCGGACTAATAACACTGTATCAATGTATCAACCGTATCACTGTTTTCCAGAGTGTCACTGTATCCTCGTATTCACATTTTCACTGGCCGGGGCCACATGTCAAAGTATCACTGTATCAGAGAGTAAAGTACACATTAAAACATCATCGCAAGTTTGCACAATAACCACTTGAGAATCTTGAATCACAGGTAATCAACTGCAATCACAGTATCCAATGTCTGTGACAGTATCACAGCTTCACAGTATCATGTATTACTGTATCACAGTAATTACTGCTTGACTTATGAATCACAGTATCAGAGTAACACAAAATACACTGTATCACAATATCATAGTATCACTGAATCATGAGTATCAAAGTATCACTGGTATCACGTATCACAGTATTCACAGTAAAACAGTGAGCACTGTAACTCAGTATCACAGTAGCAACAGATATCAAGCTTCAACAATATCACATTATCACAGTATCACTGTTCCAGTATCATTGTAATCACAGTATCACGATAACTGTATCACAGTATCACTGTATCGCAGTATGAACAGTTTCAACAGTTTTCAATGTATCATTATCAACGTATCATTGTATCACAGTATCAGAGTATCTCAGTATTACTGTATCACAGAATCACAGTATCATTGAATGTCCATATCACTGTACATACAGTAACACAGTTTATACAGTATCACTGTATCACAGTGATCACACTAACAAGCATTATCACAGTAAACACACTATTACAGTATCACTGTGTCAGTGTCATCACAGCATCACCGGATAACAGCATTTCTGTTATCACTGTACCACAGTATCATCATGATTATAGTATCACTGTATACAGTTTATCTGTGTATCCTCAATATCACAGTACCCATAACATTGTCGACTGTATCAACATAAACACTGCACACAGTACACTATACATCACAGTGCCACTATTATCACAGTATCACTCACTGTATCACATTACCACTTTTCACATTATCAACTGTTTCCTTAGAACTGTAACACAGTATCACTGTTTTTCGCATTACAGAACATTCACTGTTATCAGTGTAATTATTATTACAAGTATACACTGCGGTATCACAGTATACTGTATCAACAAGTGTCCATTATCACTGTATCAAGTGTCACTGCATCATAGTTTCACTTTGTCACAGTAACAACAACTGTATACTGTATCCGCAGTGTATCGAGTCACACTATCACTGTATCATAGTATGACAGTGTCACAGTCAACAGTATGACCCATGACTGTATCACTTAATCACATTATCACTGTATCACAGTATCACAATATCACTGAAATCATTGCATCACAGTAACACTGTATCAAGGAGCACTGTACCAACAATAATCACTGTGTAACAGTATCACAGTATTCACTGTAACTCAATATCAATTATCAACTGTATCACAGATCACTGTATCCCAGTAACAAAGTAATACTGTGTCACAGAGTAATCACATGTCATTGTATCACAGTAACACTGTATCTCAGACCAAAAAACACTGTACACAGTATCATTGTAATCAATGTCATCACAGAACACAAGTGTCACAGTATCACTATTATCACGTATCAGTAAACACTGTATCAAGAGTATCACAGCATCACAAATTCACAGTATCAATGTTCACAGTCTTTCCTGTATCACTTAATCACTGTATCACTGTATCACAAGTATCACAGAACCGCAATATCACAGTATCACAGTATCACAGTAAATCACTCTATCACGGCATCAGAGCATGATACCAATATCACAAAATCACTGTGTGACAGTGATCACAATAATTACAGTATCCACAGTATCCATTGTATCACTGTATCAAGTATCCATTGTATGACTGTATCACAGTGGTCACAGTATCACTGTTTAGAATATCACTGTAATCACGAAATCAATTAATATCACTGTATGAACCAGTAATCACTGTTTTCCAAAGTATCACTGTTATCATCACAATAACACTGCATCACACTGAGTATCACAAGAATCACTGCATAAACTATATCACTGTTCCACAGTATCACTGTAACATTGTATCAGAGCAGCACTGTATCACAGTATCCTGCACCGACGTATCAAGTAATCAACAGTATCACTGTATTAACAGAATCACTGTATCACAGTATCACTGTATCACAGTATCTTTTTATTACATTATCCACGGTATCACAGTATCAACGAGATTACTCCGTAACAACAGAATCACTGTTTCAATGTATGCACTTTCACAGTATTACTGAAATCACTGTATCACAGCATCCTGTATGAGACAGTAAATCTGAACCTCTGTATCACAACATCAGGATCTCCTTCAATCACAGTATATCGGTAAATCATGGTATCACTTGTGTCAGTATCAAAAGTATCACTGAATCAACATATGACTGTATCACTGTATAACTGTATCCAGTATCACTATAATCAAGTATCCTAGAATCACTGTATTCACAGTATCTTTGTATAACATTACACTTAATCAGCAGTACACAGTCACAATGTATCACATACGCAATTATCACTGCATCACTGTAGCTCACAGTGTCACTGCGTATCACAGTATCAGATTATATATGTACCACAGTATCACTGTATCATCAACACTGTATCATTGTACCACAGAATCACTGTAGTCACATTATCACAGTATTACTGTGTCACAGCATAACAGAATACAGTATACACTGTTTCAAACAGTGATACAGTGAATAACCACAGTACACTGTATCACAGTATCAACTGTATCAGAGGATCCCAGTATCAACTGCATCACAAATCACTGCGTCACAGTAGTATCAGAAGTATCACAGTATCGAAGTATCACATATCACAGCATCAGTGTATCATTGCATCACAAGTATCACTGAAACACAGTATCAGGTATCTGCAGTATCAACCGTATTACTAGTATCACAGCATCACAGTAACACAAGAAGCTATTTTCACGGAACTAAATTGATCACATTATCACAGTATCACAGTTTCACATGTTATCACTGGCATCACATGTCACAGAATCATGTTTCACAAAATAACAGTGTCCCACGTACACCGACATTTATCACAGTATCAGCTGTATCATGTGTAACACTGTATCATTGACCACAGTATCACTGTATCACATTAACAGAACAGTATTAATGTTTCACAGCATTACAAATCACACTGTATCACTGTATCAACATGATACCACAGTATCACTGTTATCACAGTATCACTGTATCTAGAGGATCCCAGTAATCACTGCATCCAGAATCACTGCGCGTCACAGTATCAGAGTTATCACTGTATCGAAGTATCAACAGTATCACAGCACACTGTATCATTGTATCTACAGTATCACTATATCACAATATCACTGTATCCAGTATCACGTTAACATTGTATCACAGTAACAAGTATCACTGATCACAGTATCACAGTGTCACGTATAACAGAAATCCCTGTAACACACCGTATCACCGTATCACTGTATCATAACTCTCTCTCGTGTCTGTGTAATCACTGTTTCACATAATCACAGTGTCACAGTATCACTGTATCAACAGTATCAACTGGTATCACATTTCACAGTATCACAGTATCACTGTATCAATTATTCACTGTATCACAGTATGAATTGTCTGACAGTATCCACAGTAATCAAATGTGTGACAGCATCACAGTATCACAGTATCGCACTATATTACGTATCACTGGTAATCACAGTATCGCTCTATCACAGTATTCACAGTATCACAGGTATCACTGTGTGGCAGTAACCCAGTGTCAACAGTATCACTGTATTAGCAGTAAATCACTGAGTTTCAGATATCAAAAGTATGACTTAAGAATACGAAATGACACAATGCAAATAAAACCATACCGCCCGGCCCGGGATTGAACCCGCGGTCAAGAGTCTCAAAACTCCAGCCCGTCGCGTATAGCCAATAGAAGACAGCTACCACAATAAGAATCAACCAACTAGGTAATATTTCTAAACACCATAGGAAGGTTAGCACAGCACCTCTGTTGACCAGCAAATGCCAGTTTTTTACATACGAAACTTCCAGCTAGCGTGGCCGTGACGAACTCTAGGCTGGAGATTCGTCTGTAAAAACTTTGCATTTGTTGGTCACAGAGGTGCCTGTGCTAACCTTCCCAATAGTGTATGAATATACCTAGTTGGATAATCAAATTGTGGCTAGCTGGTCAGTGGTTAGCGCGACGGGCTGTAGTTTTTGAGAGTCTATGACCGCGGGTTCAATCCCGGCCGGGGGGTATGGTTTATATTCAATCGAGTCATTACGAATTCTAAAGTCATGTTGACGGCAGTGAATGGGGACTTGACTAGAGTTTCGTCAACGGCCACGCTACTGAGATTCGTCTATAAAAAACTTGCATTTGTGGTCACAGAGGTGCCAGTGCTAACCTTCCTAGGTGTATAAATATACCTAGTTGGAATGAATCTTATTGTGGCAAGCTGGTCTAGTGGCTGAGCGCGAACGACGGCTGGAGTTTTTGAGACCTCATGACAGAGACGCGGTTCAATCCCGGCCGGGGTATGGTTTTATCAATAGTATTACTGTATCAGCACTATCAACTGTTTCAATGATCACTGTATCACAGATCACTGCATCACTGTAATCAGAGATTACTGCATAACTATATCACTGTACATTGATCACCAGCATCACTGTATCACAGTATACACTGTAATCACTGTCTCACTGTCACAGTATCAACAGTATCGCTGATAAACAGAATCACTAGTTTTCACAGAAAATCACTGTATCACAGTAATCTTTTTTACAGTATCACGGAATCACTTATCCAACTGCAACAGTTTCTCTGTAGTCAGAACACAGTGTATCACTCTTTTCAAAGTGTCAACTACACAGTATCACTGCATCACATTAAATCTGAATCCTCTATCGACTGTATTCTAAGCAAAATGCCAATTGGCACAAGGTGAATATACACTGAGAAAAAACACATAGAATATATGTACATGGATATATAACATTAATGGGGTACGGAATGTGATCACCAGAGTCTATTATAACCTAAAGGAAACAGCCCTGTATTAACGGTCAGGCAAGTGCTGCCCCCACTGATTACATGTCACACCTTAAGGAAATGCAACTGTCAGTCATTGTTTGACAGATGTGAGCGTGCAACAACGTTATTAGACGCGTGGTCAACTTGATGTTCAGATCAGCAGGCCCCTGCGGACAAACCTGTATATAGAAGATTTTAGTTCCAGTGCGACGTCTCCGGGCTACTCTACTCGATGAAACAGCGCGGGCAACCAGTTTCCCTCTTCCCCCTGGATGGGAGGAGAGTTTTTTTTTTTTTTTTTTTTATTTTTTTTTGACTAGATTGGGCTTTAATTTGGGTAGGAAGTGAGTACACAATCGGGCAGTGTAGGTATTGAACCGCAAGCCAGGTCCGTGTAGTGGGAGGTACTTGTGTACGTCAAGTACGGTCGGCTCCAGAGTGAGGAAGTGGATACGGTGCGTCTTAATGCCCACGCTGACACTAGAGCAGAGGCCTAACAGAGGGCAGCACTGAGATCCGCGAAATATGAACTAGTCAGAGCAGAACGGACTTCAGGGCTGAGTGCTCTGACAAGTACTCTAGCTGTCTACATTGTATTAGCGCACAGTATCACATAGCTAACTAGATCAATGAAAGCATCTTAGTAATACGACACTCTCGCCATCAAACAGCATGTCTGTATCAATGTATCAAACGAGTACAATGCACATGACCTCAACAGAAGAATTCACACTGTGTCAACTGTAACACGATACTCACTTCTTCACATAGAATCAACATTATCACTGTATCACAGTATCATTATATCACTGAAAAAACCGCAGCAGCGTATCAGCAGTTTCACCGTAAAAAAAAAAAAAACCACAATATCAAGAGTATAGACTGTATCACAGTATCAAGAGTATCACTGTGTCAACATTATCACTGTATACAACAGAATCTACTGTACGCGCGCGGTGTCACAGTATCAACTTGAGCCCTCCGTGTCATCAGATATTTGCTGTAAACGTCAGAGAACACACTGCACCAATGTATCACACTGTAATCACAGCTACATCTTACAGTATCAGCACTGTTATTCACAGTATTATACCTGTATCCTAGTACTCACAGTTATCACTAGAATCATTGTATCACTTCAATCCACAGATAATTCCAATGAACACAGTAGTCAGTTGTTCAACTCGTTACAACCACAGTGTGACTTGTTTTCACACATCACTGCACTCTACCAGTTAATCCCAGTATGACGAGTACAAAGTATCAACTGTATCACAGAATGACAGTAACACGTACCCACAGTATCACATTTTCATTCACAGTATTCATTGTAATCACAGTGTCACAGTGCACCACGTATTTCAGCGTATCAATGTGTCCACTGTATCACCTGACTTCCACAGAATACAAGTGTCAGATTATCACTGTCCACAGCATCACTAGTATCACACTTTGTTGTCACTGTAATCACTGCATCCACATGTATATCTCAGCTTTTTCTGGTCATCACTGTATCAAAGTATCACTGTATCGAGTTCCCATACAAAAGATATCACCATGATCAACAAATCACTTATCACAGTATCTGCTGCATCTCACAGTATTTCACTGACTATGCTACAGTATCACTGTAACTCTGTTATAAGCAGGTATCTCTACAGTATCCACTGTAATCGCATACTGTAACAGTTTCACTGTTTTCTGCGATGTATCTATTACCTCAGTATCAGTGCGTCCACAGTATTAACTGTATCACATATTTCACTTACATCTATTTGTATTATAGTACTACTCTGCGTCACTTAGTATACTCCTATCACTAGTATCAACAGGTGGTAAACCGGCGTCACACAATCACAGTATCAAAGAATCAACAGTATGACTCCCTGACTGCATCACTATCACAGTATCACAAAGTCACTGAACATTGTAATCACAGTATCACTGTAGTCACAGGTGATCGACTGTATCTATCCAGGTATCACATTATCAATGCTTTCACAGTATCTACAGGTACCTGACTTATCAGAGTATCGCCCGAATCATGTATCAACATAACACTGTATCGTCCTTATCACAGTTTATCACTCTAAATCACAGTATCAAAATATCACATGGTCACTGGGTCACAATACACTGTAATCCTAGAAGTATCACAGTGTCACTGTGGCCATTGTAACACAGTATTAGAGTGTCACAGTGTCACTGTAGCACTGTATCACAGTAGCAGGTAACAGAGTATACTACGAGTGCCACAGTATCACTGTGTCACTGTAACACAGTAGCACAGTAAAACACAGTAACACTGTATCACAGTATCTCTGTATCACAGTGTCACAGTATCACCGTAAACAGTAACACCGGTATCACAGTGTCACAGTATCACAGTATCACAAGTAACACAGTAACACAGTATCGCCGTTATCACAGTTTCACAGTACACAGTAAACACAGTATAAACAGTGTTCACTGTATCTCAGTAACACAAGTAACACAGTATCACAGTGTCACAGTTAACACAGTTTACAGGTAACACAGTATCACAGTGTCACAGTATTCACAGTATCACAGTAACATAGTATCACAGTTAAACAGTATCACAGTGTCACAGTATCACAGTAAAACACAGTAACACAGTATCACAGCTATCACAGTTTTCACAGTAACACAGTTCTCGCAGTAATACAGTATCACTGTACTCACAGTATCACAGTAACTCAGTAAACAGTATTCACAGTATCACAGTGAACACAGTATCACAGTAACACAGTAACACATATCACAGTATCACTGTATACAGTGTCACAGTATCTCCGTAAACAGTAACACGGTATTCACCGTGTCACAGTTTCACCAGTATCACTGTACAACAGTAACACAGATCACAGTAACACAGTATCAACAGTATCACAGTTAACACAGTATCACAGTGTCACAGTCTCACACTAACACGTAAACACAGTATCACAGTGTCACTGTAACACAGTATCACAGTAACCTGTATCACAGTGTCACAGTATCACAGTATCACCAGTAACTCAGTTGCACAGTAAAAACTGTATTCACAGTGTCACAGTTTTCCACAGTAACACAGTAACACAGTATCACGTTCACTGTATCACAGTAACACAGTATCACAGTAACACAGGATCACAGTATTCAGTAAACACAGTAAACACAGTATCACAGTAACACAGTATTCACAAGTGTCACAGGCATCACAGTAAACACAGTATACACAGTATCACAGTATCACAGTATCACAGTAAAACACTGTAACAAGCATCACAGTAACACAGTTTCACAGTATCACAGTAACACAGTAAACACAGTATCACAGCATCACAGTATCACAGTATCACAGTAACACAGTATCAAAGTATCACAGTATCACTGTATCACAGTATCACAGTATCACAGTATCACAGTATCACAGTATCACAGTATCACAGTATCACAGTTAACCAGTATCTCAGTATCACAGGTCACAGTATACGTTCACAGTAACACAGTATCAACAGTATCACAGTATCACAGTATCACAAGTTAACACAGTAAACACAGTAACACAGTATCACACGTATCACAGTGTCACGCTATCACAGTATCAGGTGTATCACAGTAACACGTATCACAGTATCACAGTATCACAAGTTATAAACACAGTATCCCACAGTATCACAGTATCACAGTAATCACAGAACACAGTTTCACAGTATCACAGTATCACAGTATCACAGTAACACAGTATCACAGTAACACAGTAAACAGTATCACAGTAACACAGTATCACAGTATCACAGTAACACAGTAACACAGTATCACAGTATCACAGGTATCACAGTACACAGTAAACGTTCTACAGTGTCAAGTAACTCAGTATCCAGTTACACGTTTCCAGTAAATTCATCAGTAATACAGTAAACAGCAATCTCAGTAACACAGTACATAGTAACCACAGTATCACAGGTATCACAGTATCACAGTTTCACAGTATCACTGTATCACAGTATCACAGTATCACAGTAAACAGTATCACAGTATACAGTATCACGTATACAGTATCATAGTATACAGTACACAGTATCACAGTTCACAGTATCCTATATCAAAGTATAACAGTGTCACGTAACACAGTAACCACAGTATCACAGTAACACTGTATACACAGTATCACAGAATCATAGTATCACAGTAACACAGTATCACAGTATCACAGTATCATGTATCACTGTACTCACCGTAACACGCTGTAACATTTGTAACACAGTATACAGCATCACAGTTCACTGTATCACAGTATCACAGTATCACAGTAAACACGTAACACAGGTATCACAGATCACATTAGCACAGTATCTTCGTTCACTGTAGCACTCAGTATCACAGTTTCACCGTATCCCTGTATCACAGTATCACAGTCTCACCAGTAAACACAGTTAAAACAGTAACACAGTAATCACAGTAACACTGTATCACAGTTTCACAGTATCACAGTATCACAGTAACACAGTAACCAGTATCAAGTATCACAGTTATCTCCAGTATCAAGTATCACTAGTATCACAGTAATAACGTATCACAGTTCACGTTTCACTGTATCACAGTAATCACAGTAAACACAGGTAACATAGTAACACAGTATCACATGCTCACAGTATCACTGTATCCAGTTTCACAGTATCACAGTAACACTGTAACACAGTATCACAGTTAACCACAGTACACAGTATCACAGTATCACAGTAGCACGCAGTATCACCCCAGTATCACAGTATCACAGTATAACAGTAGGCACAGTATCATCAGTATCACAGTAACACAGTAACACAGTTCATAGTAATCACAGTATCCACAGTATCACTGCTATCACAGTATCACAGTATCACGTAACACAGTAACACTTTAAACACAGTATCATTGTATCACAGTATCAACCTGTATCACTGTATCACAGTATTCACTGTATCACTGAACACAGTAACACAGTAACACTGTATCACAGTACACAGGTAACACTGTAACACAGTAACCACAGTATCACAGTAACACAGTATCACGTATCACAGTATCACAGTAGCACAGTATCACAAGTATCAACGTATCACTGTATCATCAGTATCACAGTATCACTGTATCACAGTTAACACAGTAACCACAGTATCACAGTAACACAGTCTCTACAGTATTCACAGTATCACAGTAGCACAGTATCACAGAATCACCCGTTTCACTGTATCACAGTATCACAGTATCACAGTATCACAGTAACACAGTATCACAGTAACACAGTATCACAGTATCACAGTATCACAGTATCACAGTATCACAGTAACACAGTATCACTGTATATCACAGTATCACAGTAACTCAGTAAAACACAGTATCTCAGTAACAGTATCACAGTATCAACAGTATCACAGTAGCAACAGTATCACAGTAACACAGTATCACAGTATCACAGTATCACAGTATCACAGTATCACAGTATCACAGTATCACAGTAACACAGTATCACAGTAACACAGTATCACAGTATCACAGTATCACAGTAACACAGTAACACAGTATCACAGTAACACAGTATCACAGTATCACAGTATCACAGTTAGCCCAGTATCACAGTATATCCGTTTCCACTGTATCACAGGTATCACAGTATCACAGTTTACACAGTATCACAGTATCACAAGAAATAAACACAGTATCACTGTATATCAGTATCCCACAGTATCACAGTAACAACGTATCACAGTACACAGTACACAGTAATCACCAGTACCAACAGTTATCACAGTATCACAGTATCACAGTAGCACAGTATCACAGTATCACCGTATCACTGTATCACAGTATCACAGTATCACAGTATCACAGTATCACAGTAACACAGTAACACAGTATCACAGTAACACAGTAACACAGTATCACTGTATCACAGTATCACAGTATCACAGTAACACAGTAACACAGTATCACAGTAATCACAGTATAACAGTTAAACAGTATCCGTAACACAGTTACACAGTATCACAGTAACACAGTATCACAGTATCACAGTATCACAGTAACACAGTATCACAGTAACACAGTAACACAGTATCACAGTAACACAGTATCACAGTATCACAGTATCACTGTATCACAGTAACACAGTAACACAGTATCACAGTATCACAGTAACACAGTAACACAGTATCACAGTATCACAGTAACACAGTAACACAGTATCTCAGTATCACAGTATCACAGTAACACAGTTTCCACAGTAACACAGTATCACCAGCTTCACAGTTCCACAGTAACACAGTGACACAGTATCACAGTATCAACAGTAACACAGTAACACGTATCCCCAGTATCACAGTAACACTCAGTAACAACAGTATCACAGTATCACGTAACACAGTTACCACAGTATAACAGGGATCACGTAACACAGTAACACAGTATCACAGTATCACAGTAACACAGTAACACAGTATCACAGTAATCACAGTACACGTAACACAGTAATAACAGTAAAACCAGTATCACAGTATCACAGTATCACAGTAAAACTGTAACACAGTAAACAGTATCTACTAGTTTCACAGTATCACAGTAACACAGTAAACACAGTCAAAATACACAGTAACACGTATCACAGTATCACAGTAACACAGTATCACAGTATCACAGTATCACAGTAACACAGTAACACAGTAACACAGTATCACAGTAACACAGTATCACAGTATCACAGTCGTGGGTTCGGACACTATAAAACAATGTATCAGAAATATTGTCGTAATAAATGTAGAAGTTTTCAAGATAAAATTAGACATGTATCTCAGACAAGTTGCTGATCAACCAGGCTGTGATGGCGTGT
This sequence comes from Cherax quadricarinatus, assembly GCF_026875155.1. Taxonomy (NCBI): domain Eukaryota; kingdom Metazoa; phylum Arthropoda; class Malacostraca; order Decapoda; family Parastacidae; genus Cherax; species Cherax quadricarinatus. The sequence goes on along the minus strand of NC_069489.1, from coordinate 2,931,890 downwards.
GCTGCAATAGGAAAGTCTGCCGATGTATATTAAAAGTGTAAAATAGTAATAGTATTAATACTAATATTGTATACCTGGAGGATACCTGGAGGATACCTGGAGGATACCTGGAGGATACCTGGAGGATTTCTGGAGGATACCTGGAGGATAAATGGAGGATTCCTGGAGGATTCCTGGAGGATACCTGGAGGATACCTGGAGGATTCCTGGAGGATACCTGGAGGATACCTGGAGGATTCCTGGAGGATACCTGGAGGATACCTGGAGGATAACTGGAGGATTCCTATAGGATACCTTGAGGATTCCTGGAGGATACCTGCAGGATACCTGGAGGATACCTGGAGGATTCCTGGAGGATACCTGGAGGATACCTGGAGGATACCTGGAGAGTGTTTCTGGGGTCAACGCCTCCACGGCTCGGTCTGAGACCAGGCCTTGTGGTGGGTAGATCAGGTTCTGATCAACCAGGCTGTTACTGCATGTAATGGGCAAAACTCAACCACAGCCCGGCTGATCTGGTACTGACGTAGGTGCTGTCCAGAGCCTTCCTGAAGACTGCCGTAGTCTGTTGGTAATCCCTTTTATGTATAGCTGGGAGCAGTTGACAACAGTCTGGGCCCTGACAACTTATTTGTGTTGTCTCTCAGTGTATTCTGCCGAGTCCTCTGTTTTCGTAAGACGATGAGTTTCGTGTGCAAGGTATTTTTCCATGTATCTTCTCGCCTGCATTCCAAAGGAATACAAATGAAAGACTTAAACAGCACGCAGTAAAAAATTTTTTTTTAGGTGCTTTATTGTACTTTTGATCTCCGAAGAAAGTTCTCTGTTATAATATTTCAAGTTACAGCAATTTCCCTGTCTTTTGTTATTCAGTTAGTGTACAGCAGTATTACCAGTCTAGAGAGAACAAACGGATTTAAGGAATCACCATGGGCTTGGCTTCCCTTAATTTATTATCCATCCTATCATTTTTCTAGTTGATGAGGTAGATACATTGTTGGTGATCTTGAAGGTGAGACTTCTGTACATTATCACTTCCAGGTCCTTCTCGCTACGTAGTTTTTCGCTCTATTGTTTGGATAGAATTTGCTTTAATACCCCGATAAAGATTTAATTTTCCATAACAGAGTAGTGAAATTTCTCTTCATTGAAACTTCATATTGTTTTCTGCTGACCATTTTAAAGATTTGGTTGATGTCCCTTGGAGTTATACCATTGTCTTCGATGGGACACACTGTCATGGCAATTAGGTGTCATCGGCAAACTGAAGTCAGAGCTATAACTCACATATTGTCTACGTCAAATGATGAGGGATGATGACAAGGATAGGAGCGAGTTACTGCGCCTTTTAGAACAGAGCTTTTCACTTGTCGCTTAGATTTTACCCTGTTTATTATAATCTTTGTGTAGGAGAGAGGGAGATTATCCCAATAAAAAGTAGGGAATTAGACGGGAATGCATTATGTCAACAAGGGTGTTAAATATATTTTTAGATACAGTCGTAATAGTAGTAAATTCTCGGGTGTTGGCAAGTGGTGTGGGATTTGAGGACAAATATCTACCACAAAGGAGAGTTATCTCAGTTGGTTTGCTGATGAACACTGTACCTTTTGGGGAATCTGAAGGAAGTTAGAGCGGGTATGTAAAAGTAGAATTAAAGTGAACACCGGGAGAGCTGAGGTTATGAGGATATTACCTTTGATATTACCTTTGAAAGAGTTTTGTGTGTTTTTCTAACTATCTGAGGCCGGCCATGGGCCACGCTCGTCTGGTGCTCCTGGTAACCAGGCTGTTCTGCGGAGGCCCACTGCCCACATATCCATCTGAGCCTGGTTGATATGGACCTGGTGAGATACTTTGTGCAGTTTCCTCTTGATGGCTTCTTAACACTTGTTCCAGCAATGTTTCTGATATCTTTTCGTAAGATGTTGAATAGTCGGAACCCCGGATGTGATACAGTGTTCCTTATTGTCCCCCACCGCACCCATGCTCCTCACTGGGTATATTTTACACTTCCATATCTCACACTCAGTATGTTGTTATGGCAGTGTGCAGAATCGGGACAGACCGGTCGTGTACTTGTCCAAGTATATATTATCACGTTTTTCTCACTCTCCTCCGCTCCAAATAAGTACATGTTCAATACTTGAAGGGGACGTTCTCAGTAGTTTAGATGCTTTACAGGGCTCAATATGAGCCGTAAACGATCTCTATATTTGTTCCTATTCCGCTCTGAATATTTCTTCTACTTTGAACGGGCCCCCCCGTCAGCTCTGGCAATATTTTAAGTGAGGGAGCACTAAGTGACTTGAAGTGTGTCACCATCGGTTTATTAATATTACTTTGTTTGAAAAGTTCTCAATAACCACTCCGTATCCTTCTGGCTGTTGTGATCTTTTGTCTTGTTATGGTCTTTACAAGAAAGGGTTCCGTTACATAATTATTCCCAGGTCTTTTACGTGTTCCTTATGTTCTATTGGTGACTCTCTTCAGTTTTATATATAGTGTTCCATTTCAGCTCTTCATTCTTTCCATACCTTTGCTAATGAAGATAAGATACAGATTGAGGGAGGGAGTAGAGAGGAAGTGAATGGCATTTGATATTTGGGAGTGGGACTTGTCAGCAGATTGGGTCTATGAAAGATGAGGTGAATCATAGAATTGATTTGGAGCTGCAGTGTGGGAGTCCGTTGAAAACAAGAATAATTCAATAGAACAAGATGGGAATGTTCTAGAGTATAGTAGTGCACAACGCGCTTTATATGGGTGTGAAGAATGGGTGGAGAATGTTGTAACAAGGAAAAGGCTGGAGGCAGTGATGACGTGTCTGTTGGGCAATATTCAGTGTGATTATTATGCGAGAATACGAGGCTTGGAAATTAGTGGAGGTGCAGGGTTGCGAAAAGTATTATTCAAGACGGCTGAGGAGGTGTGTTGTGTTGGGTTAGTACATTTAGGAGACGTTGGAATGTATACATAACTTGGAGAGGCGTATCAATCTATAAAGGAAGGTAGGCGTGTATGAATCGACTAGGAAAGGTTGAGGTGGCAGAGGATCCATGTTTGTGGGCGGGTCGTGGACTTCAGCAGGCAGTGCCAGAAGTGTTAGAAAGGATGGAGTGGAGGTAAATGCTTTTATTAACTAACAACACGGCACAATACCGTGGAGGAACAATACTCAAATCAACCCGCCCATAGGAAAGGGGGAGTTTACAACGACGTTTGAAGTCCTGGACTTGGACGAGTTACAGATTCATGGTCCAAGTCGGAACATGTAAATGCATGTCGACCGAAAAGTAGTCGTAAGCTTCCCCTCTCCTGGTTGTGGGTTGTTTGATGAAATGTTTTTATACTTGAATTTATGTTTGAGTGTGACCAAAATATGATGGAAGGAATTCAGGAAACCGGTAGCAGGACTTGAGTCCTGGAAGTGGAGGCATATTGCTGGCGGCCTGGTCAGAGAGAAGTGGAGGCATAGTGCTGGCAGGACCTGAGTCCTGGAGGTGGAGGCATAGTGCTGGCAGGACCTGGAGTCCTGGAAGGAGGATAGTGCTGCAGGACCTGAGTCCTGGGAAGTGGAGCATAGTGATGGCAGAACCTGAGTCCTGGAGTGGAGGTATAGTGCTGGCGAACCTGAGTACTGGAGGTGGAGGTATAGTGCTGGCAGAAATGAGTCCAGGAGGTGGAGGTATAGTGCTGGCAGGAACCATGAGTCCTGGAAGGTGGAGGTATAGTGATGGCAGGACCTGAGTCCTGGAGGTGGAGGTATAGTGATGGCAGGACGTGAGTCATGGAGGTGGAGGTATAGTGCTGGCAGAACTGAGCCCTGGAGGTGGAGGGTATAGTGATGGAGGACGTGAGTCATTTGGAGGTGGAGGTTAGTGCTGGCAGGCCTGACGTCCCTGGAAGTGGAAGTATAGATGCTGGCAGGACCTGAGTCCTGGAAGTGGAGGTAAGTGTTGGCAGGACCTGAATTCTGGAAAGTGGAGGTATAGTGCTGGCAGGACCTGAGTCCTGGAGGTGGAGGTATTAGTGCTGGCAGCGACCTGAGTCCTGGAGGTGGAGTATAGTGATGGCAGGACGTGAGTCTGGAGGGTGGAGGTATAGTACTGGCAGGACTGAGTCCTGGAGTGGAGGTATAGTGCTGGCAGGACTGAGTCCTGGAGGTTGGAGGTATAGTACTGGCAGGGACCTGAGTCCAGGAGGTGGAGTACCATAGTGCTGGCAGGACCTGAGTCCTAGAGGTGGAGGTATAGTGCTGTCAGGACTGAATCCTGGAAAGGCGGAGGCATAGTGTGGCAGGACCTGAGCTGGAGGTGGAGGTATGTGCTGGCCGGACCTTGAGTCTGGAGTGGTGGTTTAGTACTGGCAGACCTTGAGGTAAGGTGGTTGGAGGACATAGTGCTGGCAGGATGAGTCCTAGAGGTGGAGGTATAGTGCGTCATGGACCTGAATCCTTGGAAGTGGAGGCTTAGTGCTGGCTGGACCTGAGTCCTGGAGGTGGAGGTATAGTGCTGGCAGGACCTGAGTCCTGGAGGTGGAGGTTATAAGTGCTTGCGGACGTAGAGTCCGGAGGTGGATGTATAGTACTGCAGGACTGTGTCTCAGGGGTGGAGACATAGTGCTGGGCAGGACCTGAGTCCTGAGGTGGAGGTATAGTGCTGTCAGGACTGAAATCCTGGAAGTGGGAGGATGTGTGGCAGGCCCTGAGTCCTGGAGGTGGAGGTATAGTGGCTGGCAGGACCTGAGTCTGGAGGTGGGAGGTTTAGTGCTTGCAGGACCTAGTCCTGGAGGTGGAGGTATAATACTGGCAGGAACTGAGTCTGGAGGTGGAGGTATAATACTGGCAGGACTGAGTCCAGGGGTGGAGGGACATAGTGCTGAGGACCTGAGTCCTAGAGGGGCTGGAGGTATAGTGCTGTCAGGATACTGAATCTGGAAGTGGAGGCATAGTGCTGGCTTGGATGAGTCCTGGAGGTGGAGGTATAGTGTGCAGGACATGTAGTCCTCGGAGGTGGAGGTTTAGTGGCTTGCTGGACGTGAGGCATGGAGGTTGGAGGGTATAGTTATGGCAGGACCTGAGTCCAGGAGTGGAGACATAGTGAGGCAGGACCTGAGTCCTAGGAGGTGGAGGTATAATGCTGTCAGGACCTGAATCTGGATGTGGAGCATAGTGCTGGCAGGACTGAGTCTGGAGGTGGAGGTATAGTGCTGGCAGACCTGAGTTCCTAGGTGGAGGTATGTGCTTGCAGGACCTGAGTTCCTGGAGGTGGAGGTATAGTAACCCGGCAGGACGTGAGTCCTGGAGGTGGAGACCATAGTGCTGGCAGGACTGAGGCCCTGGAGGTGGGATATAGTGCTGGAGGACCTGAGTCCTGGAGGTGGAGGCTATGTGTGGCAGGGCGTAAGCCTGGAGGTGGGAGTCATTAGTGCTGGCAGGTCCTAAGTCCTGGAGGTGGAGGTATAGTGCTGGCAAGACCTGAGTCCTGGAGGTGGAGGAATAGTGCTGGTAGGACCTAAGTTCTGGAGGTGGAGATATAGTGCTGGCAGGACCTGAGTCCTGGAGGTGGAGGTATAGCACTAGCAAGACCTGAGTCCTGGAGGTGGAGGTATAGTGCTGGCAGGACCTAAGTCCTGGAGGTGGAGGTATAGTGCCGGCAGGATCTAAGTCCTGGAGGTGGAAGTATAGTGCTGGCAGGATCTAAGTCCTGGGTGGAGGTATGTGCTGGCAGGACTAAGGTCTGGTAGATCGGAGGTATAATGCTGGCAGGATCGAGACCTGGAGGTGGAGATAGTGCTGGCAGGACTAAGTCTGGAGGTGGAGGTATAGTGTGGCAGGATCTAAGTCCTGGAGGTGGAGGATAGTGCTGGCATGGATCTAAGTCTGAGAGGTTGGGAGGTATAGTGCTGGCAGGGTGTAAGTTCTGGAGGTGGAGGTTTAGTGTGGCAGGGTGTAAAGTCCTGGAGTGGAGGTATAGTGCTGGCTGGATCTAAGTCCTGGAGGTGGTGGTATAATGCTGCAGGGTGTTAGTCCATGGATGTGGAGGTATAGTGCTGGCAGGGTGTAATCCTGGAGGTGGAGGTATAGTGCTGGCAGGGTGTAAGTCCTGGAGGTGGAGGTATAGTGTGGCAGGGTGTAAAGCCTGGAGGTGGAGGTATAGTGCTGGCAGGGTGTAAGTCCTGGAGGTGGTAAAGAGTATCAGCTGATCGGAGCACTGTGTAAAAAAAGAGGTGGAGATATTGTGTTAGTTTTAACTGTAATATAGGCGCGTCTCTGTCAAGACGGTGATGGAGTGAATGATATGAAAGTGTTTCACTGGGAAACTGCTAATGTATTAACAGCATTATATAATAATAAGTTTTCAATCGAATATCTATGGATATACCCTGCACAGGGATTCAACTGCTCCATTACACTAATATAATAATAATAATAAATAATCATACATTATAATAATAATAATAATACATCCTAATAATTAAAATAATACTAATATGTTATAATAATAATAATAATAATTAATAATCCATAATAATAATAATAAATAATAATTATAATAATATTAATAATATCAAAATAATAATATTAATAATAATAATAATAATAATATAATATATAAAAATAATAATATTAATAATAATAATAATAATAATAATATAATAATAATAATAAAATACATAATAATAATTATAATAATAATAATAAATAATAATAAATAATTAATATAATAATAATGATAATAATTAAGAATAATAAAAAATAATAATAATATAAATAATAATAATATATAATAATAATAATTATAATATAACAATAATATAATAATAATAATAAAATAATAATAATAATATAATAATAATATAATAATGATATTAATAATAATAATAATAATAATAATAATAAAAATAATAATAATATTAATAATAATAATAATAATAATAAAATAATAATAATAATAAAAATAATAATAATAATAATAATAAATAATAATAATAAATAATAATTAATATTAAAATTATAATAAAAATTCCTTTAATAGTTTTGGCATGATGCTAGGAGTTGTGGTTGTCTTTTCTGTCTCCTAAAACATGCAATTGTGCAGATATTATCGTGTACTTCTACTTACACTTAGGTCACACTACACATACATGTACAAACATATGTATACTGTTTTTCTTCCTAGTTCTTCATAGTTCTTGTTCTTCTTTATTTCTTTCTTATACTCCATTTGGAGTGAACAGGAATTCTTCTCCGTTGACTATTGCGTGTAGCAGGAGGTGACTAGATGCGGGAGCAAGGGATCTAGTACCCTTTCTGTAAAAAGTACTAAAAACAGGAAAAAAAAACTTTTTAAAATTGGGAAGTTTGATATGTGCAGGATATAGTGCGGATGATAAGAAAGAAATGATTGTGATGTTATGAATGAAAAGAAGTTGGATGTCCTGGCCCTAGCGAAAAAAGATGAGCGGGGGTGGTTGGGTTGTTTCAGTGGGGAGAATAAATGGAATTAAGGTCAGGAGTATCTGACGAGAGTTAGAGTAGGAAAGGGGTAGCAATATTGTTAAAGGATCAGTTGTGGAGAGAGATGAGGAATATAAATGTATTTTCAAGGGTTATGTGGATTTGAATAATGGTCGGATTGTGAAAAGTTGCGTCGTAATAAGTGTGTATGCACTGGAGAAGAGAGGAGTGTGAGGAGATAGAGAATTCTTGGGAGATTTTAAGGAGTTTTAGCACTGACTGAGCGGAATTAATTAACAAACATATATTTCCTCTCAATCTTCTCGCAATACTGAAATAATTACAGAACACTCGATGGTTAACATCATGTGATGTCGGCGTGATGTCGCGAGGTGGACGCTCAGCAGCACTGTGACGTAGCAGACATCTCGAGGTGACGTCAGGCAGGACATCGTGTGGTGGACGTCCACCAGACATCGTCCCCCCCCCCCCCCCCCCCCCCTGACGTCATGAAGGTCGGGCAGTGTCGTGGCCGCCGCCGACGTCATGTGATTGAGGGCAGCAGACACAGGCATGCAGGCCTGGGACATCTGGTAACTACACGTGGCTTTGTAGGTTACGGGCGGACATCGCCCACACCCACGTGGCGTCGTGATCCACGTGGCGTCGTGATCTACGTGGCATGCTGATCCACGTAGCTTCGAGTGGCCTCGGGCACTCGGATACACAGCTCTGGCAATGAATCACACGAAAAAACAGCAGAAAACACAGCAGAGGGAGTGGGCAGTGGTGAGTGGTGTATGGTAGTGTGGTGGCGAGGAGCGTGGATGAGTGTATGGCGAGGGAGCATCTAGCCATTCTTCCTCCCACCCACACGTGGAGAACTCACACTGGGACGCAGAAATCACCACATAACTCACCTCGGGCTTGCTGAAAACAGCTGTGTGAGTGAACAACAACAACAGCAACATACAAGGTTGGAACACTGAACCCCCCCCCAAACATGACATTGAGAACCAGCGTGGACCTGTTGCGGTGGGAGTCATGGGACGCCGTCCAATTCCCGAAGAAATTCGGCAAATTTCGGCTGGATCGTGCTTGTACCTGTGTCTGGGGTGCTCAAAAACGTGCAGGACACGCATAGGTTACTTGTTGAGGCGGATGGATTCTTGTGTAGGGTGATGAAAGTGTAGGCTGACTTCATGCCTCTTCCTTCACTGCTTTGGACAAACAATCTGCTGCCGACCACAGTGCTACCATTTATAAAAAAGGATTTGTGTGGTATTCTGTAAGGGGTAGTAAATGATAAAACTCTACGGAGGCGTATAGTTTATTGAAGGTAGTGGTGGGTACACAGGCTTGTGTGTTGTGCCCATGGCACGTGTAGGGCCATGCCACGATGAAGAGAGCTACTAGTGCTTGTGTCTTGCTGCTAGGCCGCTGTGAGAGTGAGGGTGAGGCAAGTCTGGGCATACTGAAGTGGCAAGGCCACTAGGTGCTCTGCACTATGTGGCGCGAAATATGAACTAAGCTGCAGACAAGGCATAGGGCTGTCTGCGCAGACAGTACAGGCTGTCTACATTACCACAGTATCACAGTATCACAGTAACACAGTAACACAGTATCACAGTATCACAGTAACACAGTATCACACTATCACAGTATCACAGTATCACAGTATCACATTACCACAGTATCACAGTATCACAATAAAACAGTAACACAGGATCACTGTATCACAGTAAAACACAGTATCAAGTATAACAGTTAAAAAACTCAGTTACACAGTGTCACAGTATCACAGTATAGGTGGCCCGGTGGCCTGGTGGCTAAAGCTCCCACTTCACACACGGAGGGCCCGGGTTCGATTCCCGGCGGGTGGAAATTCCGACACGTTTCCTTACACCTGTTGTCCTGTTCACCTAGCAGCAAATAGGTACCTGGGTGTTAGTCGACTGGTGTGATCGCATCCTGGGGGGACAAGATTAAGGACCCCAATGGAAATAAGATAGACAGTCCTCGATGACGCACTGACTTTCTTGGGTTATCCTGGGTGGCTAACCCTCCGGGATTAAAAATCCGAACGAAATCTTAGCTCTCTTATCTTATCACAGTAACACAGTATCACAGTAACACAGTATCACAGTATCACATTACCACAGTATCACAGTATCACAGTAACACAGTAACACAGTATCACAGTAACACAGTATCACAGTAACACAGTATCACAGTATCACAGTATCACAGTAACACAGTAACACAGTATCACAATAACACAGTATAACAGTATCACAGTATCACAGTAACACAGTATCACAGTAACACAGTATCAAAGTAACACAGTATCACAGTATCACAGTATCACAGTATCACATTACCACAGTAACACAGTATCACAGTAACACAGTTCGGTATACACAGTATCACGGTATAACTGTATACAGTATACAGTTTCACAGTTACACTGTATCACTGTTATAGTGTATCACAGTTATCACAGATAATCACATTTCCACGTTTTCTCAGTATCACAAGGAACACTGTAAAACACAGTATCACGTATCACAGTAAAAAAAAACAAAACCCCACAGTTAACACAGTATCACTAGTTTTCTCAATACCACATTACCACAGTATCACCAGTATCACCTGTATCACAGTAACACAGTAACAACAGTGCACAGTTCACAGTAACACAGTTTCACAGTATCACAGTATCACAGTAACACAGTATCACAGTATCACAGTATCACATTACCACATTACCACAGTATCACAGTATCACAGTAACACAGTATCACAGTATCACAGTAACAGTATCAAAGTATCACAGCAACACAGTAACAGTATCACAGTGTCTCAGTATCACAGTATTCACAGTATCTCTGTATCACAGTATCACATTAACCACATTACCACAGTATCTCAGTATCACAGTACACAGTAACACAGTGTCACAGTAACACAGTTCACAGTCTAACAGCAAAACACAGTATCACAGAATCAGAGTTATCACAATAACACAGCTAACACAGTATCTCAGTTACACAGTATCACAGTTCACAGCAACACTATACCACAGTTATCACAGTGTTCCAGTGTCACAGTGTCACAGTGTCACAGTTTCACAGTATCAACTGTAACACAGTATTCCAGTTTCAAAACACAGTAACAAAGTATCAGTAACTACAGCAAAACAGTTTCACAGTAACACAGTAACACAGTACACAGTATCACAGTAACTAAGCATCACAGTAACACAGTATCACAGTATATCAGTATCACTGTATCACAGTACTCAGGTATCACAGTAAATACACCAGTAACACACGTATTACAGTATCTCATTTACCACCATTTCCACAGTATCACTGTATCCACAGTTCACTAGTAACACAGTAACACAGTGTCAACTATCACAGTAACACAGTATCACAGTATCACAGTATCCACAGTAACACTGTATCACAGTATCACCAGTATTCAACTTAACCCATTACACAGTATCACAATATCACAGTAACACAGTATCACAGTATCACAGTAACAGTATCAAAGTATCACAGCAACACAGTAACACAGTATCACAGTGTCACAGTATCACAGTATCACAGTATCACAGTATCACAGTATCACATTACCACATTACCACAGTATCACAGTATCACAGTAACACAGTAACACAGTATCACAGTAACACAGTATCACAGTATCACAGCAACACAGTATCACAGTATCAGAGTATCACAATAACACAGTAACACAGTATCACAGTAACACAGTATCACAGTATCACAGCAACACATTACCACAGTATCACAGTGTCACAGTGTCACAGTGTCACAGTGTCACAGTATCACAGTATCACAGTAACACAGTATCACAGTATCACTGTAACACGTATAACAGTAAATCACAGCACAACTCAGTATCATCAGTAACACTGTATCACAGTAACACAGTATCACAGTAACACAGCATCACAGTAACACAGTATCACAGTATCACAGTATCACAGTATCACAGTAACACAGTATCACAGTAACACAGTAACACAGTTTCACAGTAACACGTAACACATAAACACCAGTATACAGTACACAGTTTCACAGTAAAACAGTAAACAGTATCACTGTATCACAGTATCACAGTATCACAGTAACACAGTATAACTAAGTAACACAGTATCCACTGTAACCACAGTATCACAGTATCACAGTATCACCAGTAACACAGTATCACAGTAACACAGTATCCACAGTATCACAGTAATCAACAGTATACCACAGTAACACAGTATCACAGTATCACAGTAACACAGTATCACAGTAACACAGTAACACAGTATCACAGTATCACAGTATCACAGTGTCACAGTATCACCGTAACACAGTAACACGGTATCACAGTGTCACAGTATCACAGTATCACAGTAACACAGTAACACAGTATCGCCGTTATCACAGTTTCACAGTACACAGTAAACACAGTATAAACAGTGTTCACTGTATCTCAGTAACACAAGTAACACAGTATCACAGTGTCACAGTTAACACAGTTTACAGGTAACACAGTATCACAGTGTCACAGTATTCACAGTATCACAGTAACATAGTATCACAGTTAAACAGTATCACAGTGTCACAGTATCACAGTAAAACACAGTAACACAGTATCACAGCTATCACAGTTTTCACAGTAACACAGTTCTCGCAGTAATACAGTATCACTGTACTCACAGTATCACAGTAACTCAGTAAACAGTATTCACAGTATCACAGTGAACACAGTATCACAGTAACACAGTAACACATATCACAGTATCACTGTATACAGTGTCACAGTATCTCCGTAAACAGTAACACGGTATTCACCGTGTCACAGTTTCACCAGTATCACTGTACAACAGTAACACAGATCACAGTAACACAGTATCAACAGTATCACAGTTAACACAGTATCACAGTGTCACAGTCTCACACTAACACGTAAACACAGTATCACAGTGTCACTGTAACACAGTATCACAGTAACCTGTATCACAGTGTCACAGTATCACAGTATCACCAGTAACTCAGTTGCACAGTAAAAACTGTATTCACAGTGTCACAGTTTTCCACAGTAACACAGTAACACAGTATCACGTTCACTGTATCACAGTAACACAGTATCACAGTAACACAGGATCACAGTATTCAGTAAACACAGTAAACACAGTATCACAGTAACACAGTATTCACAAGTGTCACAGGCATCACAGTAAACACAGTATACACAGTATCACAGTATCACAGTATCACAGTAAAACACTGTAACAAGCATCACAGTAACACAGTTTCACAGTATCACAGTAACACAGTAAACACAGTATCACAGGAACAACCAGTATCACAGATATCACAGTAACACAGTATCAAAGTAACACAGTATCACTGTATCACAGTATCACAGTAACACAGTATCACAGTATCACAGTATCACAGTATCACAGTATCGCAGTTAACCAGTATCTCAGTATCACAGGTCACAGTATACGTTCACAGTAACACAGTATCAACAGTATCACAGTATCACAGTATCACAAGTTAACACAGTAAACACAGTAACACAGTATCACACGTATCACAGTGTCACGCTATCACAGTATCAGGTGTATCACAGTAACACGTATCACAGTATCACAGTATCACAAGTTATAAACACAGTATCCCACAGTATCACAGTATCACAGTAATCACAGAACACAGTTTCACTGTATCACAGTATCACAGTATCACAGTAACACAGTATCACAGTAACACAGTAAACAGTATCACAGTAACACAGTATCACAGTATCACAGTAACACAGTAACACAGTATCACAGTATCACAGTATCACAGTACACAGTAAACGTTCTACAGTGTCAAGTAACTCAGTATCCAGTTACACGTTTCCAGTAAATTCATCAGTAATACAGTAAACAGCAATCTCAGTAACACAGTACATAGTAACCACAGTATCACAGGTATCACAGTATCACAGTTTCACAGTATCACTGTATCACAGTATCACAGTATCACAGTAAACAGTATCACAGTATACAGTATCACGTATACAGTATCATAGTATACAGTACACAGTATCACAGTTCACAGTATCCTATATCAAAGTATAACAGTGTCACGTAACACAGTAACCACAGTATCACAGTAACACTGTATACACAGTATCACAGAATCATAGTATCACAGTAACACAGTATCACAGTATCACAGTATCATGTATCACTGTACTCACCGTAACACGCTGTAACATTTGTAACACAGTATACAGCATCACAGTTCACTGTATCACAGTATCACAGTATCACAGTAAACACGTAACACAGGTATCACAGATCACATTAGCACAGTATCTTCGTTCACTGTAGCACTCAGTATCACAGTTTCACCGTATCCCTGTATCACAGTATCACAGTCTCACCAGTAAACACAGTTAAAACAGTAACACAGTAATCACAGTAACACTGTATCACAGTTTCACAGTATCACAGTATCACAGTAACACAGTAACCAGTATCAAGTATCACAGTTATCTCCAGTATCAAGTATCACTAGTATCACAGTAATAACGTATCACAGTTCACGTTTCACTGTATCACAGTAATCACAGTAAACACAGGTAACATAGTAACACAGTATCACATGCTCACAGTATCACTGTATCCAGTTTCACAGTATCACAGTAACACTGTAACACAGTATCACAGTTAACCACAGTACACAGTATCACAGTATCACAGTAGCACGCAGTATCACCCCAGTATCACAGTATCACAGTATAACAGTAGGCACAGTATCATCAGTATCACAGTAACACAGTAACACAGTTCATAGTAATCACAGTATCCACAGTATCACTGCTATCACAGTATCACAGTATCACGTAACACAGTAACACTTTAAACACAGTATCATTGTATCACAGTATCAACCTGTATCACTGTATCACAGTATTCACTGTATCACTGAACACAGTAACACAGTAACACTGTATCACAGTACACAGGTAACACTGTAACACAGTAACCACAGTATCACAGTAACACAGTATCACGTATCACAGTATCACAGTAGCACAGTATCACAAGTATCAACGTATCACTGTATCATCAGTATCACAGTATCACTGTATCACAGTTAACACAGTAACCACAGTATCACAGTAACACAGTCTCTACAGTATTCACAGTATCACAGTAGCACAGTATCACAGAATCACCCGTTTCACTGTATCACAGTATCACAGTATCACAGTATCACAGTAACACAGTATCACAGTAACACAGTATCACAGTATCACAGTATCACAGTATCACAGTATCACAGTAACACAGTATCACTGTATATCACAGTATCACAGTAACTCAGTAAAACACAGTATCTCAGTAACAGTATCACAGTATCAACAGTATCACAGTAGCAACAGTATCACAGTAACACAGTATCACAGTATCACAGTATCACAGTATCACAGTATCACAGTATCACAGTATCACAGTAACACAGTATCACAGTAACACAGTATCACAGTATCACAGTATCACAGTAACACAGTAACACAGTATCACAGTAACACAGTATCACAGTATCACAGTATCACAGTAACACAGTATCACAGTATATCCGTTTCCACTGTATCACAGGTATCACAGTATCACAGTTTACACAGTATCACAGTATCACAAGAAATAAACACAGTATCACTGTATATCAGTATCCCACAGTATCACAGTAACAACGTATCACAGTACACAGTACACAGTAATCACCAGTACCAACAGTTATCACAGTATCACAGTATCACAGTATCACAGTATCACAGTATCACAGTATCACAGTATCACAGTATCACAGTATCACAGTATCACAGTATCACAGTAACACAGTAACACAGTATCTGGGGTTTGCTTACCCAAAGCTCTTTTCCTTGAGTGAGTTTTGCAGCCTTTGATCTTTAAGGCTGTGATCTGTCCTTCCTTAATCTTCATAATTTTGCACTTTCTTGGATTAATCAAACTCCAGGAGCCATTTGTCAGACCCAACTTGCACTCTGACTCTGTCCCTTCCCTTATATCATTCACAAATGCAAGAAACATCACCGGACGGACTGACCTTTGTGGAACCCCACTCGACACATGGAATCACTGTGACACCTTGTCTCGAGCCGACACAAGTTTTTTCCTTCCTGTCAGGTATTTCCTGATCCATTCAGTACTTTCCCTCCTATTCCTGCCTGCTCCTCAAA
>NC_069489.1:2871136-2906136 GCF_026875155.1 Cherax quadricarinatus | reverse complement strand
AAGCTTCTAGGAGTGTCTGACGTCACCCTCACTAGGCTTTTCCCCTCCTAGGCTGCTCCATCGCTAGTCAACCACTATCTTCACCTTATCCTTTTTTAAAATTGCCCCCCGCCCCCCATTTCTGCTCTAATTCTGGTAATAGCTTGCAGGAGTGGAGTGACCAGTATCTAACAGTGACTCAAGGCAGGATTTCAGACCCCCAAACACCCCACAACAGGTGAGTGATACTTAAGCTGGCAGTGAAGGCGAGACAATTTCCAGATTCTGATGACGTACCCTCTAATCACTATTTTGAAAATTCTTCACCTTGATCTTTATAACCGTATATGCTCATGCATCCCGCGTCCCTCAGTGTAACTTTATGATAGAATACATTCACTTATATTGAAAACACTTCACATTCGGTGTTACACTTTATGTGTATATGTCACACAACATGGTTTGTGACGTCACTGTTTCAGCAGGGCCTAATGCACCTTCCTTGTTATATATTATATTTTTTCCCTTTCTACTTTTTGCTATTAACTTTTTCACTCTCACTGAATGGTGCCCCACATTCACTTGTTAACCAATCTCTCGAAATTCTTGAACAACCCCTTACCACACATCACTTGAATCTTTGTATATTTAATCTGTGTAGCAAAAGAAGCCTACTAGCCACTAAACGTTTGACACTTTGAAATATTAAAGAAATTTCAGGCTTCCTCTTCTCCGACTTTTTTAACTAATAACTCTGGTTAAACTCGTAGGATTGTTTCACTGCGATGACGTTTGTCACTACCACTGATTACTGCTAGCGTTGTTGCCACGCCTTAAAAACCACTAATGTTCTCTCGGACCCTTGTGACCCACTCTGCTGACTGACTGTGTGTGTGTGTGGTGGGTATGTTGTGTAGTGTGTGTGTGTATGGTGTGTGTGTGTTGTGTGTGTGTGTGTGTGTGTGTGTGTACGTGTATGTGTGTATAGTGTGTGTTACTCACCTAGTATGTACACACCTAGTTGAGGTTGCAGGGGTCGAGTCCGAGCTCCTGGCCCCGCTCTTCACTGATCGCTACTAGGTCATATCTCCCTGACCGTGAGCTTTATCATACCTCTGGCTAAAGCTATGTATGGATCCAGCCTCCACTACATCGCTTCCCAAACTATTCCAACTTACTGACTACTCTGTGGCCTGAAGAAATACTTCCTAACATCCGCTGTGATTCATCTGTGTCTTCAGCTTCCAACTGTGTCCCCCATTGTTACTGTAACCAATCTCTGGAAAATCCTGTCTTTGTCCACCTGTCAATTCCTCTTCAGTATTTTGTATGTCCGTTATCAGTCCCCCCTATCTCATCCTGTCCTCCAGTGTCCGTCAGTTGATTTCCCTTAACCTCTCCCCTCGTAGGAAACATACCTCTTAGCCTGGGACTAGTCTTGGCAAACCTTTGCACTTTCTCACTAGTTTTCTGTTCACGTGCTTGGCTAGGTGTGGTTTCCAAACTGGTGCCGCATACTCCAATATGGGCCTAACTACACGGTGTACAGGTCCTGAAATGATTCCTTATTAAGATGTCGGAATGCTGTTCTGAGGTTTGCTAGCTCCAATATGCTGGTCAGCAGTTTAATTGGTTTGATGTGCGCTTCAGGAGATGTGCCCTGGGTAAAACTCACGCCCAAGATCTATTTCCTTGAGTTAGTTTTGTAGTCTCTGACCCCCTAGAACTGTACTCCATCTGCGGCCTTCTTTGCCCTTCCCCAATCTTCATGACATTGCACTTGGTGATTGAACCTCCCAGGAGCCAATTGCTGGGACAGGTCTGCAGCCTGTCCAGATCCTTTGGTAGCTCTGCTGGTCATCGATCGAGTGGAATTCCTTCTCATCAACTCACGTCAATCTGCAAACATTGACACCTCGAGCTATTCCTCCGTCATGTCGTTCACAAATACCAGAAACAGCAACTGGTCCTAGGACTGACCCTGTCGGGACCCCCCCGCTGTGTCACAGGTGCCCACTCTGACACCTCGCCACGTACCATGACTTCGCTGCTGTCTTCCTACAGTATCCCTGATCCATTGAGTGGCCTTCCCTGTTTATCCCTGTGTGTGAGTGTGTGTGTGTGGGTGTGTGTGGTGTGTGTTGTGGGTTGTGTGTGTGCGTGTATTGTGGTGTGTGTGTGTGGTGTGTGTGATGTGTGTGTGTGTTGGTGTGTGATGAGAGTGTGTGTTGTGTGTGTGTAAGTGTATGTGTATGTGTGTGTGGTGGGTGTGTGTGTATGTTGTTGTGTGTGTGTGTGTGTGTGTGTGTGTGTGTTTGGTGTGAGTGTGTTGTGTGTGTGTAGTGTGTGTGTGTGTGGTGTGTGTGGTGTGTTGTGTGTGTGTGTGTGTGTGTTTGTGTGTGTGTGTGGTGTGTGTGTGTGAGTATGTAGTGGCTGTGTGTCGTAAGTGTATGTGTGAGTGGGTGTTTGTGTGTGTGCACCACCTAGTAATTGTACTCACGCTAATTGTGGTTGCAGGGGTCGAGACTCAGCTCCTGGCCCCGCCTCTTCACGATCGCTACTGGGTCCTCTCTCTCTCTGCTTACTGAGCTTGTCATACCCTCTTCTTAAACTATGTATGGTTTCCTGCTGCCCTAACTCCACTACCCACTTGCTAGGCGGATTCCACTTGCTGACAACTGTATGACTGAAGAAATACTTCCTAACGTCCCTGTGACTCTTCTAGTCTTCAGCTTCCAGTTTGTGACCCCTTGCCCTGTGTCCCTCTCTGGAACATCCTATTTCTGTCCACCATTGTCTATTCCCTCAGTATCTTGTATGTCGTTATCATGCTCCCCTGATCCTTCGTCCTCCAATGTCGCAGTCCGATTTCCCTTAACCTTTCCTCGTACGACATTCCCTGAGCTCTGGGACTAGCCTTGTTGCAAACATTTGTACTTTCCTCAACTTCTTGACGTGCTTGACCAGGTGTGGTTCCAGACTGGTGCTGCATATTCCAGTATAGGCCTAAACGTACACAGTGTTACAGTGTCTTGAACGATTTCGTTATTAAGGTATTGGAACGTTATTCTCAGGTTTGCCACTTGGCGCCCGTATGCTGCACCGGTTATTTGGGTTGATTGTGTGGCCTCCGTGGATGTCTCGGTGTATGGTCCCCAAGAGGACTTTCTCCCTGAGTGAGGTCTGTAGTCTTTGTCCACCTAGCCTAACTCTGCCGCGGTCTCTTTACCCCATCCCCAATCTTCATGACTTTGCATTTGGCTGGATTGAATTCGAGAAGCCATTACTGGACCAACATGTCCAGCCTGTCCGCGGGTCCTCTTTTGCAAGTCCTGCCTTATCCTCGCCCGATTTAAATTCTTCTCATCAACTTCCGACATCTGCGAACAGGGACACTTCAGAGTCTATTTCCTTCCATCATGTTGTTCACATATATCAAAATAAGCACTGGTCCTAGAACTGACACTCTGTGGGACCCCCCCGCTTCGTAACACAGGCGCCCACTGTGATACCTCTTCACGTACCAAGACTCGTTGCTTACAACTCCTGTTAGTATTCACCTTATCCATTGCAGTGCCCTCCCTTTTACATGCGCCTATCCTCCAGCTTTTGCACTAATCCTTGTTGGGGAACTGTGTCAAAGCCTTCCTGCAGTCTAGGAAAACGTAATCTACCCACCCTCTCTCTGTCGTGTCCTTACTTCTGTTACTTGGTTCATAAAACTCCAGAGTTTGTTATACAAGATTTGCCTTCCATGACCCATGCGGTTTTCATTTATAATCTTGTTCCTTCCAGAGTGTTTCTACCACTCTCCTCCTTGATAATCTTCTCCATGACTTTGCACACAAAACATGGTCAAGACACAGGTCTGTAGTTTAGTGCCTCGGTTTTTGCTGTTTCCTTTCTTAATATGGGGAAGACATTAGCTGTCCTTCCATTCTTGAGGTAGTTGCCCCATTTCAGGGATGTGAAGAAAGATTGTGGTTAAGGCACGCACAGCATCTCTGCTCCTTCTCTAAGGACCCATGGGGAGATGTTGTCCGGTCCCATCGCCTTTAAGGTGTCAAGGTCACTTAAGAGCTTCTTCACCTCCTCCTCAGCTGTTCGTATGTCATCCAACACTTGTTGGTATATTCCCTCTTGATGTTCCCTTCTGTGCTGTCTTCCCAAATCCCTTCCTCACATACCTCCTGATCATTTCTTGTGAGTTCTCCACCTTCTGTCCTTAATCTGATCACCTGGTCTTTGACTGTTGTCTTCCTCCTGATGTGGCTATACAACAGTTTCGGGTCAGTCTTGATTCTCGATGCTATGTCATTTTCATACTGTCGTTGGGCCTTCCTCCTTACCTGTTCATACTCATTCCTGGCTCTGCGACTGATCTCCCTATTTTCGTGTGTTCTCTGCCTTCTGTACTTTTTCCATTCTCTATTGCATTTTGTTTTTGCCTCCTTACACCGTCGGGTAAACCAGGGGCTCGTTCTGGTCTTCCCGTTGTTACTGTTGCCCTTGGGAATAAACCTTTCCACTGCCTCCTTGCATTTTGTTGTTACATATTCCATTATTTCATTTACTGGCTTTCCTGCAGTTCTCTGTCCCACTGGACCTCCCGCAGGAAGTTCTTCAACCCTATGTAGTCCCCTCTTTTATAGTCAGGCTTTTCCCATTCAACTCCTGTTATTCTCTCCACTTACAGCTCTACTATGTATTCGAAGCACAGAACCACGTGGTCGCTAGCTCCTAGGGGACTCTCATACTTGATGCCCTCAATGTCTGAGCTGCCCAGGGTTGTGTGTGTGTATGTGTGTGTGTGTGTGTGTGTGTGTGTGTGTGTGTGTGTGTGTGTGTGTGTGTGTGTGGTGTGTGTGTGTGTGTGTGTGTGTGTGTGTGTGTGTGTGTGTGTGTGTGTGTGTTTTGTGTGTGTCTGTGTGTGTGTGTGCGTGTATGTGTGTGTGTGTGTGTGTGTGTGTGTGTGTGTTTGTGTGTGTGTGTGTGTGTGTGTGTGTGTGTGTGTGTGTGTGTGTGTGTGTGTGTGTGTGGTGTGTGTGTGTGTGTGTGTGTGTGTGTGTGTGTGTGTGGTGTGTGCATGTGTGAGTGGGTGTGTGTGTGTGTATGTGCATGAGTGTGTGTGTGAGTGTGTGTATAGTGTACTCACCTATTTATGGTTGCAGGGGTCGAGTCTTAGCTCCTGGCCCCGCCTCTTCACCGGTTGCTACTGGGTCCTCTCTCTCCCCGCTCCATGAGCTTTATCAAACCTAGTCTTAAAACTGTGCATGGTTCCTGCCTCCACTACGTCATTTTCTAGGCTATTCCACTGCCTGACAACTCTATGACTGAAGAAATACTTCCTAATATCTCTCTGACTCATTTGTGTCTTCAACTTCCAATTGTGGCCTCTTGTGTCTGTGTCCCCTCCCTGGAACATCCTGTCTTTGTCCACCTTGTCTATTCCACGCAGAATTTTATATGTCGTTATCATGTCTCCCCTGATCCTCCTGTCCTCCAGTGTCGTCAGGCCGATTTCCCTTAATCTTCTTCATAGGAACATTCCCCTTAGCTCTGGAACTAACCTTGTCGCAAACCTTTGTACTTTCTCTAGTTTCTTGACGTGCTTTATCAAGTGCGGGTTCCAAACAGGTGCTGCATACTCCAGTATGGGCCTGACATACAAGGTGTACAGTGTCTTGAACGATTCCTTACTAAGGTATCGGAATGCTGTTCTCAAGGTGCCAGGCGCCCATATGCTGCAGCAGTTATCTGATTGATGTGCGCTTCCGGAGACATGCTCGGTGTTATACTCACCGAGTATAACACCTAGCCTATACTCTGTCTGTGGTCTTCTGTGCCCTTCCCCTATCTTCATGACTTCGCATTTGGCAGGATTAAATTCGAGAAGCCATTTGCTGGACCAGGTGTCCAGTCTGTCCAGGTCTCTTTGAAGTCCTGCCTGGTCCTCATCTGATTTAATTCTCCTCATTAACTTCACATAATCTGCAAACAGGGACACTTCTGAGACTAACCCTTCCATCATGTCGTTCACATATTCCAAAAATAGCACTGGTCCTAGGACGGACCCCTTTGGTACCCCGCTCGTCACAGGTGCCCACTGTGATACATCATTACGTACCATGAGTCGTTGTTGCCTCCCTGTCAGGTATTCTCTGATCCATTGCAGTTCCCCTCCTGTTATATGCGCCTGATGCTCTAGCTTCTGCACTAATCTCTTGTGAGGAACTGTGTCAAAGGCCTTCCTGCAGTCAAAGAAGATGCAATCAACCCACCCCTCTCTCTCGTGTCTTACTTCTGTTATTTTATCATAAAACTCCAGAAGGTTTGTGACACAGGATTTGCCTTCAATGAATCCGTGCTGGTTGGCATTTTTACTCTTGTTCCGTTCCAGGTGCTCCACCACTCTCCTCCTGATAATCTTCTCCATAACTTTGCATACTATACTCGTCAATGACACAGGTCTATAGTTTAGTGCCTCTTTTCTGTCTCTTTTTTTTTTAAATGGGAACTACATTTGCCGTCTTCCATACCTCAGGTAGTTGCCCAGTTTCCAGGGACGTGTTTAAGATTGTGGTAAGTGGCACGCAAGGCTTCTATAGGAAGTTGTGAGGGAGGCTGTATTTGATCTTCTTCCTGTGTCTGAGATCTCCTGCCTGTCTTCTCCATTACCTCTCTTTCCTCCTTTCGCCTTTGTACCATCTCCCTCAGTTTCTGCCTTTCTTCTTGTGTTCTGTCGCGGTCGAAATACACCTTCCTGTATGCCGGCATGTTCCTTAATCGTGCTTTCTTCTGCAGGATCCTGTTCCGAGTCGATTCTGCCTTGAAGGTCACTTTCACTGGCCTGGTTCCTTTTTTTACAAACCCCCCTATTCTCCGATAATTTTCCAGCTGGGTCATGTAGTCTTCTCCTATTGCTTTTATGATGCTTTCAATTGCTTTTTTTCCCCTTGTTTTCTTGCTTCATATGTTTCCCCTTCAACTTCCTGGAGCCCATACACAAAGACTGACCTCACCATTTCATTCTCCCACTGCATATCCCTTCGTATCCCCTCATTCAATGTGTGTGTGTGTGTGTGTGTGTGTGTGTGTGTGTGTGTGTGTGTGTGTGTGTGTGTGTGTGTGTGTGGTGTGTGTGTGTGTGTGTGTGTGTGTGTGTGTGTGTGTTGTATGTGTGTGTGTGTGTGTGTGTGTGTACTCACCTAATTGTACTCACCTAATTGTGGTTGCATTGGACGAGACTTAGCTCCTGGCCCCGCCTCTTCACTGATCGCTACTAGGTCGTCTCCCTCTCTGCTTCCTGAGCTTTGTCATACCTCTTCTGGTTTTCTGCTTCCACTCCTTCTCTTGCTAGTCTATTCCACTTCCTGACGACTCTATGACTGAAGAAATACTTCCTAACGCTCATGTAACTCGTCTGAGCCTTCAGTTTCCATCTGTGACCCCTTGTTTCTCTGTCCCCTCTCTGGAACATCCTGTCTCTGTCCACCTTGTCTATTCCCCGCAGTATTTTATATGTCGTTATCATGTCTCCCCTGACCCTTCTGTCCTCCAGTGTCGTCAGTCCGATTTCCCTCAACCTTTCCTCGTACGACATTCCTCTGAGCTCTGGAACTAGCCTTGTTGCAAACCTTTGTATTTTCTCTAACTTCTTGACGTGCTTGACCAGGTGTGGGTTCCAGACTGGTGCTGCATACTCCAGTATGGGCCTAACATACACAGTCTACAGTGTCTTGAACGATTCCTTATTAAGGTATCAGAACGCTATTCTCAGGTTTGAAAAGGCCCCGTATGCTGCAGCATTTTTGGTTTGTGTGCCTCCAGGACGTGCCTGTGTTATGGTCCCCAAAAAGATCTTTGTCCCGAGTGGGGCTGCAGTCTTTTTCACCTAGCCTATCTCTGTCTGCTGTCTTCTTTGCCCCTCCTCAATTTTCATGACTTTGCATTGTAAGTTGAATCCAGAAGCCAGTTTCGGCCCACGGTCCAGCCTGTCCAGGTTCTTTGCGTCATGTCTCATCCTCACCCGTTTTGATTCTTCTCATCAGCTTCAATCATTGCGGTGGGAACACTTAAAGTCTTTTCCTTCATCAATCGTTGGTATATCAAAAATAGAAATGGTCCTAGAACTGCCCCCTTTGGGATCCCGCCGTACAGGGGGCCCATTTTGGTACCTTCCAATCCATGATCGTTTTCCCTCCCTGTAGGTTTTCCCCTGATCCATTGCAGTGCCCCTCCCTGTTATTGCCCCTTACCCTCCAGCTTTTTGCCAAATTTCCTTTGGGAAATGTGTAAAAAGGCCTTCCCCTGCAGTCCAGGAAAATGCAATAACCCCACCCCTCTCCTCTGTTACTTTGTTACCTTGCAAAAACTCCAAAGGTTTTGACACAGGTTTGCCTTCCATGAACCCATGCTGTTTTTTATTTATAATCTTGTTTCCCCTCCATGTGTTCACCATTTTCCTCCTGATAAAACTTTTCCCTGCTTTGCAACTATGCAGTCCCCGAGACAAAGGTTGTAGTTTGGTGCCCAGTTTCTGTTTCCTTTCTTGAATTGGGGGTACATTTTTCTGTCTTTGTTTTTCGGGGAGTTGCCCAGTTTCAAAGGGGTGTTAAGATTTTGGTTTTGGGGCACACACAGCTTCTCGCTGCTTCTCTAAGGCCCACAGGGGGAGTTGTCCCCTCCCACCCCCTTTGAGGGATCAAAGGGCACTTAGCGCTTCTGCCCTACCCCGTTGTTGTATCCATCCAAACACTTGTTGGTATATTCCCTCTTGAGTTCTTTGTACTGTCTTCCCGAGCCCCTTCCCGTTCTACGTAAAAACTCCCTTTAAAACTCTGTTTAGCTTCTCACATACCCCCTGATCACTTCTTGTTTCCCCACCTTTTTTCCTAGGTCTGATCACCCGGTTTTAGTTGTCTTCTGTGATGTGGGTATACAACGTTTGGGCAGTCTTGGCTTTCGATCTTTGTTATTTTCATACTGTCGCGGGTCCCCTCCTTACCTTTTGTATACTATTTGGCCTGCGACTAATCTCCTATTTTCTTGTGTTCCTGCCTTTGTCTTTTTTTTTCCTTCTTAATGCACTTTGTTTTTGCTCCTACACCCCGGGTAAAGCAGGGGGGTTGTTCTGGTCTCCTGTTTTGTTGCCCTTGGGAATAAAAACCCTTTTCCCCTGCCTCCCTACATTTTGTTGTTACATTTCCATCATTTATTTTTTGTTTTCCCGCCCGTTCTCGGGCCCCCAAAGGAACCTCCTGCAGGAAGTTCTCAAAACCCGTGTAGTACCCCCCTTTTATAGTTGGCTTTTTCCCATTCAATCCTGTTACTCTTCCACGCAACTCTATATGTATTCAAAGCACGAACCACATTGTCACTAGTCCCAGGGGGAAACCATATGTGATGTCCAAAAATGTCTGAATGCCCAGGGGAACCCAGGCCCAATCTGGGGTTCATCCTCCCCCTCTCACTAGGTAGTGTCCTTTAACATGGGGCATGAGGTTTTCAAGACCACAAAACCCAAAATCTTGGTTCTCCGTTTCGGGACCCACACGTGGCTCCGGTTTTTTCCCCTCAGTCCCCCTGTGGTTAAATCACCCCCAACCCCAACTTTTCTCTGTGGGTCTCTTCTTTCCCCTCAGAAGTGTTCACCATTACCCTTTTTCTTCTTCATATTCTTCTTGGCCTCCTGCAGTTTTGGGTGGATTATACTCACTGCGATGACCCCTTTTGTCGCCGACTGAGTGTCCCATTGTAGTCCCTTTCTCCTTCCCATCTATGCCCCCCATTTTCTCGAATTTCCATCGTTTTTTTTTCGAGAAAGGGAACCCCTCCCCCCCTCTGCCCCCTTTATCTTGCCCCCATGATCTGGTATTGGTGGGAGATTGCATCCCCATTGTCTCCATGAGTTTTTTTTTTGTATTGTTTTGATGTTGGGAATTTTATTGATTCTTTTTGCAATTTTCATATTTATTGTTAATTTCCCTCTGATTTTTGTACCAACCTTAATTTGTTCTCAACTGTAAATTGGGCCTGGGGGGAATATCTGGTTGGGAGAGCAGACCCTGGTGGGGTGTGGGGGGTTGCAGAGGAGGGGGGGGTAGAGCTCCCTTAGGGGTTGCTGTAGGGGTAAGGTTTGAGGTGTGGGGGGTGGGGAAATGAGGGTCGGTGTGTGGGTTGGGTTTTGATTGTTCAGTTGCCTCGGTGTGTGTGTGTGTGTGTGTGTGTGTGTGGTGTGTGTTGGAGATGTAGTGTTGTGTGTTTATGTTGGGTTGTATGTATGTGTTCAGGGGAGTGTAGTAGGAATTTTATGTTCTGTTTTGTGTGTGAGTGTGTTTGTGTAGTTTTATGGCAGCGGTGTATTTGTGTGTATTTGTGTGTGGGTATGTGGGGTTGTATGTGTTTTGTGTGTTGTGTTTTGGGGTCTGTGTGGTGGTATGCAGTGTGTGTCTGTTTTTGTATCGGTGTGTGTGTGTGGGTGTGTGTGGTTTTGTGTGTACTCACCCCTTTTGGGTTGCAGGGGGCGGTCATAGTCCTGGCCCCGCCTTTACGATTTCATAGGGCCTCTTCTCCCTGCTCCAGAGCTTTATCATACCTGCCCTTTAAAAATATGTAGTTTCCCGCCTCCACTACTTCACTTTCTAGGCTATTCCACGGCTTGACTACTCTATGTTGAAGAAATACTTCCCCAACATCCCTTTTATTCATCTGAGCTTTAACTTCCAATTTGGATCTTGTTCGTGTCCCATCTCTGGGAAAAAATCCCCCTCTTTTTTCCACCTGTCTTTCTGCGCATATTTTTTATGCGTTTATGTCTCAGGACCCTCCTGGCCTAAAGTGTCGTCAGGCCGTTTCCCTCAACCTTTTTTCGTAGGAAAATCCCCTAGCTCGGGGAATAGCTTGTTGCAAAACCTTTAACTTTCTCTAATTTCTTGCGTGTTTGACTGGGGTGGGGATTAAAAATGGGTGCAAAAACTCCCAGTAGGGGCCCTGACGAAAAGGGTATAAGATCTTGAACAAATCCTTACTGAGGTATCGGAACGCTATCCGAAAAGTTTGCCAGGCGCCCAAAGGCTGAGCATTTTATCTGTTTGATGTGCGCCTCGGGAGATATGCTCGGTGTTATACTCCCCCCCGATCTTTTTCCTTGAGTGGGTTTGCAGATTTGGTCATCTAAACTATAGGTGTTGCGGTTTCTTTGCCCTTCCCAATTTTTTAAAACTTTGCTTTTGGCAGGGTTAAACTAAAGGGGCCCAGTTGCTGAACCGGCTTGACCTGTCCAGGTCCTTTGTAGTCCTCCCTGATCCTCACCCTTTTGATTCTTCTCATTAACTTACATCGTCTGCAAACAAGGACACTTCTGATCACCCCTTCCGTTATGTCTTCACTTTCCCCAAGACAGCACGGTCTGGACGACCCTGCGGACCCCATTGTCACGGGCGCCCCTCTGAACCCGTAAAGTCAGACCGTTGTTTCCCTGTCGGATTTCTGACCATTGCAGTGCTTTCTTTATGTGTGCCTGATCTCTGCTTTTGCAGAAACCTTTGTGAGGAACTGTGTCAAAGGGCCCTTCTTGCAGCCAAAAAAAGGGTCGACCCACCCCTCTCTTTTTGTCTTATTCTGTCACCTTGTCTAAAACTTGTAGGTTTGTGACACAGGATTTTCCCCC
Source organism: Cherax quadricarinatus (assembly GCF_026875155.1). NCBI lineage: Eukaryota > Metazoa > Arthropoda > Malacostraca > Decapoda > Parastacidae > Cherax > Cherax quadricarinatus. The sequence continues at coordinate 2,894,486 of NC_069489.1, read as the reverse complement.
CCTGAAAACCATGTGGTTGTAAATTAACACTTGTTTTTTTTCCAGATGCTTCACCCCCTTCCCCCTGATGATTTCTCCATGACCTTATACTATACACTTTAGTGATACAGGTCTGTAGTTTTTGCTATGGCTGTCTCCTTTTAAAAACTGGGATACATTTCCCCATATTCCATCCCCGGGAGTTGCCCAGTTTCAAATGTTGTTTTAAAATCTTTGTTAAGGGTCACACTTTTACCTTGCCCCTTTTAAGGCCCACGGAGAGTGTTATCTGGCCCCCACCCCCTTTTGAGGTGTCAATTTCGCATAGCAGCTTCTTCACCTACCCCTTTGGTTATATGTACCTCACCAGCACTTTCTGGGCCCCCCCTGCTTTGTTTTCCTGGGTCCTACGGGTTTTCCCATCTTTAAATACTTCTTTAAATCTTGTGATAGCCCCTGCATCCCTCCGGTCTTTTCTTGTGAATTCTGCATACTTTTTCCTCAGTTGATTACCGGGTCCTTGACTGTTGTTTTCCTCCTGATTGGCTTTTCAAACAGCTTGGGTAGTCTGACTTTCGATGCTGTGCCTATTCGTTTTTGCGCTGACCCCTCCTTCTAATCTGGCAATTCGTTTCGGGGCTCTTGTTAATTCTTTATTTTCCCGGGTTCTCTGTCTTCTGTCCCTTTTCCATTCTCGGGTCCCCAGTTTTTGCCTCCCTCCCTTTTGGGGTAAACCCCAAGGAGTTCTTTTTTCCCCATTTTTCGTTTCCCTTGGGAAAAAACCCCTTTCCTTGCCTCCTTGCATTTTGTTGACATAGTCCATCATTTCTTGTACGGTTTTCCGTCATTCCCTCCCCCACTGAATGTCTTGAAAGAATTTCCTAAAGCCAGAGTTTTCCCCCATTTTGTGTTTGGTTTTTTCCCACCCTTTTCCTGTTGTCCTCCACTTGGAGTAAAACTATGTATTCGAAGCACAAAACCACATGAACTAGCTCCCATGGGCCTTTATACAGATATCTCGATGTCAGAACTACTCAAGGTGAATAAAAGGTCCAGTCTGCTGGTTTATTCTCTCCTCTTCCTGGTAGTATCTTAACATGTTGATGCATAGGTTTTCCGTACCACACCTCATCTTGGCTCCCCTGTTGGGACCCCCATGGGGCTCCGGGTTTTTCCCAGTCAATCTCCTTGTATTAAAATTTCCCCATACTGTAACTTTGCCCCCCCATGTTGCTCTCCGGCCACCCGGCTAGTGTGTGACCTTTTGTCTGTTGCTCTTATCGTATTCTTCTCTTGGCCCTGCAGTTCTGTGGTGGGTTGTACTTACTGCAATTATCACCTTAGGCCTCAGACTGGATTGTTCCTACAAAGTAGTCCCTTTCCCCCTCCCACCCATTCCTTCCATTTTCTAAACTCCTAGGGTTTTAAATGAACAGTGCAACTCCCCCCCCCTTCCTCCCTCTGTCTTTCCTGAGGATTTTTTTCCCGGGGATGGAAAAGATTGAATCTCTGGTGAGTTTTTTTTTTCTGTGGTGCTATTATGTCTGGGGATGCCCCTTGATTTTTCCTGCACCCCCATACTTTTTTGTTTTCCATCTGCATTTGTATACCACACCTTCAACTTCTTTCTAATTTTTGTGGTTGGGAGGTGTATTGGGGGGGTGGGAAATGGAAAGACCTATGGGAACTATGGGTGGTTGCGTGGGGGGGGAGTTTTAATGCAGTGGGGGGGCATTGGATATGGCATGGGGGGGGTTTTGGTTTAAAGTGTTTGGGTTTCACTGGGGTTGCCTGGTTGGGGGCTTTATGGAAGTTGTGGGGGGGGCTGTATTTGTTCTTCCTGTGTTGGGGTCTCCTGTCTGTCTTTTCCCTCCTCCTTTTTTTCTTCCTTTCGCCTTTGTACCATCTCTCTCGTTTCTGCCCTTTCTGTTGTGTTCTGTCGCGGGGCGAGAAAACCCTTCCCGTTGCTGCATGTCCCTTAAACGTGCTTTTCCTGCAGGATCCCGTTCCAATCGATTTTTGCTTAAAGGTCATTTCACTGCCCGGTTCTTTTTTTGAAAACCCCCCATTCCCAAAAATTTTCCCGTGGTCATGTCGTCTTCTCCCTTTTTCTTTCATGATGTTTCAATTTCTTTTTTTTTCCCCTTGTTTTCTTTCTTAATGTTTCCCCTTCAACTTCCTGGGGCCCCAACACAATGACTGACCTCACCCTTTCTTCTCCCCCTGCATATCCCTTGTATCCCTCTTTTAAAATTTATTTCCTCCATTGCAGCTTTCCTTTTTTCAGTTTCACTAGCTAAAGTACTTGGGCTCATTGGCCTTCATTTTCCCTTCTCGGCTTTCCTGGGCTCGCTGTGGTTGTTAGGGCCTTTCCCCATATAGCTTAGCTCTTTCATTTTCTAAGTCTCTACTGATTGAGCTTCTACATGCAGTTTTGCTCCTTTTTTCCCCACAGCCCTTATTTGTGGTGAGGTAGCTTCTGTTGCAAACCCAAAAAGTTCTTTAGTTCTTTAGGCTGTTTCAGATTTTTCAGTTCCTCTTCTAAATTCAGTATCCTGGCCTCTGCTGCTTTGACTTGCACCTCCCACTTCCTGCTTTCCATGTCTATCCTCTCTTCCATTCTCCTGCTAAGTTCTTCTAGTTTCTTTTCCCGTTCATGTTCCCTTTTTGTGAGCTCTGCTGCCCAATCTTCCTTTGCAGTTTCCTCCTCCTGTCCCTTGGTTTTTCTTGTTCCTCTCTGGCAACCCATTTTTGTTTTATCCTGATTGCCTCAGAGTGGGAAACCTATGTAATTCTGTATGTTAGGTTAGTATTGTGTATGTCAGAGTGTGAGGGGAGGGGGGAGGTAGAGGAGGAACTGTGGCTATGTGGGAGAGTAGTGGGGAGGGGGAGTGGGAAGGAGGGAGAAGCAAGTTGGTGAGTGGGAGAGGGAGAGGGGAAGGAGGGAGAGGTGGGGGAGGGGGGGGTTTAAAGAGGGAGGGGAGGGATCGGTGAAGGAGTGAGATGTCGGTGGGGGAGGGGGGGAGTGTATGTGTGAGTCTGGCAATGTGTGTGTGTGTGTGTGTGTGTGTGTGTGTGTGTGTGTGTGTGTATGTTGTGTGTGTGTGTGTTGTGTGTGTGTTGCATGTGTGTGTGTGTGTGTGTTATGTGTGTGTGTGTGTTGTCTGTGTGTGTGTGTTGTGTGTGTGTGTGTGTGTGTGTGTGTGTGTGTGCATATGTGTGTGTGCATGTGTGTGTGTGTGTGTGTGTGTGTGTGTGTGTGTCGTGTGTGTGTGTGTTTGTGTGTGTGTTTGTGTGTGTGTGTGTGTGTGTGTGTATGTGTGTGTGTGTGTGTGTGTGTGTGTCAGTGGTCCTTGACTGGCCGCAACTTCATGTGATCTGACCCCCACTCTCCTGGTGCTTGACCCCACCTACTTGTGTGTGTGTGTATGTGTGTGTGTGTGTGTGTGTGTGTGTGTGTGTGGTGTGTGTGTGTGTGTGTGTGTGTGTGTGTGTGTGTGTGTGTGTGTGTGTGTGTGTGTGTGTTTATGTTTATGTGTGCAGTGTGTGTATTTGTGTGTATTTGTCGTGGCGGGTTCGTAGGAGATATGAAGGTTGGTGATAAACACACTTGTTGGATGGTAACACTATATTGCAGAGTGTGTAGGGAGAGAGCTCAAACTTCGCTGTTGCCTGTTGTAGACCTATGTGTGGACTGAGAGCGAAGACGAGCGCGAAGGGCTCACAACAGCGTCACGTGAAGTCACACAAACTAGTCCCTAGGCCTAGGAAAGGGGACGTGTATGTAAAACATATGGATGGTACTAACTATGATACTCAGATAAGCTATACAACACACGTAGGGGATTCTGCTGTTCTTCTCCTCCTTTCGTTTTTGTACTCTCTCTTTCAGTATCATCCTTTCCACCTGTGTTCTGTCTCGATCGAGGTACACACTCTTGAACTCCTGTTTGCCTCTGAGCCGTGCTTTCTCCTGCAGGATCATGGTTCGAGTTGATTTTGCCTTGAATATTACTCTCTTTAAACCACCCGATTCTCCGAAAATTTGCCACCTGGATCATGTCTTCCTCGCCTGTCACCTTCATGATACCTTCAATCGCTTTTTTCTCCTCCAGTTTTTTTTCATCAAAAGTTTCCTCTTCAGCTTCGTCTAGCCCATAGATAAAAACTGATCTCTCCCTTTCCACCTCTCACTGTGACTCCCATTGCATCCTCTGAGGTGTTTTAGTTCCTTCCCATCGAGTGTTCCTTCCTTCAATCCCTTCCCTAGATGTGGCCCCTATGCTCATTGGCTTGTCCTTCCTGTCCCCCACAAGTGTCTGGTAAGGTCCCTGCACATGTCCTAGTTCCTTCACTGTCTTCCATCCTCTCATGCTGTCCTAGTGTGCTCCCTGTCTTTGTTTTGGCCTTTTGTGGGTCTGACAGGACCTCTGCATACAGTTTAGCTTCCATGCTTCCTTCAGACCCTTTGTCTGTGTCTGATGTAACCATTGCTGATGCTACCTCTGTATTATCTTTATCTCTAGGTTGTTTCAGATTTCTCAGCTCCTCTTCTAATTTCTGTATCTTGGTTTCTGCTACTGTGGCATGTTGCTCCCACCTACTGCATTCTGCTGCTAACCTCTCCTCCATCTTCCTTGCAAGCTCATCTAGCCTCCTTCCCCAGTCTTCCTCCTTTTTTTTGAGCTCTGCCTCCCAGTCCTTCCTCCCAGATTCGTCCGTCGGGCCCTTGGCTCTCGTCCTGGTCCTAGGTTGCCCCATTGCACCACAGGAGGAAGGGGGAGAGATGTTTGGGGGGAGGGGAATAGATGGTTAGGGGGAGGGGGATGGATGGTAATGGGGAGGGGGAGGTTGATTATTGAAGGAGGAGAGATGGTTGGGAGTGGGGGAAATATGGTTTAGGGGAGGGGGTTAGATGGTTTGAGGGAGTGGTAGGTGGCTAGGGAAAGGGGGAGAGGTGTTTAGGGGAAGGGGGAGTATCTGTATGTGTCAAATGTATGTGTGTTTGTGTATGTGTGTTTGCATGTGGGGGAGAGAGGGGTGGGATTAAGGGGGGAGGGGGGAGGGGAGAGGGGAAGCAAAGGATGAGGGTAGAGTGACGTGGGTGTGTGTGTGTGTGTGTGCATGTGTGTGTATTCACCTAGTAAAGGTGTGTACCCACCTAATTGTACTCACCTAATTGTGGTTGCAGGGGTCGAGACTCAGCTCCTGGCACGGCCTCTTCACTGATCGCTACTGGGTCCTCTCTCTCTCTGCTTCCTGAGCTTTGTCATACCTCTTCTTAAAACTATGTATGGTTCCTGCCTCCACTACTTCACTTGCTAGGCTATTTCACTTGCTGACAACTCTATGACTGAAGAAATACTTCCTAACGTCCCTGAGTCTTCAGCTTCCAGTTGTGACCCCTTGTCCCTGTGTCCCCTCTCTGGAACATCCTATCTCTGTCCACCTTGTCTATTCCCCGCAGTATCTTGTATGTCGTTATCATGTTTCCCCTGACCCTTCTGTCCTCCAGTGTCGTCAGTCAGATTTCCCTTAACCTTTCCTCGTACGACATTCCCTTGAGCTCTGGGACTAGCCTTGTTGCAAACCTTTGTACTTTCTCTAACTTCTTGACATGCTTGATCAGGTGTGGGTTCCAGACTGGTTCTGCATACTCCAGTATGGACCTAACATACACAGTGTACAGTGTCTTGAACGATTCCTTATTAAGGTATCAGAATGCTATTCTCAGGTTTGCCAGGCGCCCTTATGCTGCAGCAGTTATTTGGTTGATGTGTGCCTCCGATGATGTGCTTGGTGTTATGGTCACCCCAAAGTCTTTCTCCCTGAGTGAGGTTTGTAGTCTTTGTCCACCTAGCCTATACTCTGTCTGCGGTCTTCTTTGCCCCTCCCCAATCTTCATGACTTTGCATTTGGCTGGACTGAATTCGAGAAGCCAGTTACTGGACCACATGTCCAGCCTGTCCAGGTCTCTTTGCAGTCCTGCCTCATCCTCATCCGATTTAATTCTTCTCATCAACTTCACGTCATCTGCGAACAGGTCCTTCAGGTCTATTTCCTTCCATCATGCGTTTCATATATCTGTGAAATAGCATAGGTTTAGAAACCGACACTGTGGGACCCCGCTCAGTAACAGGCGCCACTGTGATACCTCTTCACGTCCATGAATCGTTGCTGCCTCCCTGTCAGGTATTCCCTGATCTCCATTGCGTGCCCTCCCTTTTCATGCGCCTGGATCCTACAGCTTCTGCACTAATCTCTTTGTAGGATCTGTGTCATAAGGCCTTCCTGCTAGGTCTAGGAAAACGCTATCTAACCACCCACTCTCTCTCGTGTCTTACTTCAGTTACTTGTCTTAAAACTCCAGCGAGGTTGATTGCCTTCCATGAACCCATGCTGGTTTTTCATTTATAATCATAGTTCCTGTCCAGGTATTCGACCACCTCTCCTCTGATAATCTTCTCCATGACTTATGCACACAATACATGTCAGAGACACAGGTCTGTTAGTTCACGTGCCTTCGTTTCTGTTCCTTTCTTAAAGATGGGGACTACATTAACTTGTCTTCCACTTTCTCAGTAGTTGCCCAGATTCAAGGGATGTGTTGAAGATTGTGGGTAGTGGCTCGCACAGCATCTTGCATCCTTCTCTAAGGACCCATGGGGGATGTTGTCCGGTCCCATCGCCTTTGAGGTGTCAAGGTACTTAGAAGTTCTTCACCTCCTCTTCGGTGTTGTATGTCATCCACAACACTTTTGGAATATTCCCTCTGATGTTCCCTTCCGTGCTGTCTTCCCACAGCCCTTTCTGTTTTCGATGTAAAACTTCCTTAAATCTCCTGTTCAGCTCCTCACATACCTCCCTGATCATTTATTGTGAGTTCTCCGCTCTTCTCGTCCTTAATTGATCACCTGGTTCTTTGATGTTGTCTTCCTCCTGATGTGGCCTAGACAACAGTTTCGGGTCCGTCTTGATTCTCGATGCTATGTCATTTTCAAACTAGTCGCTGGGCCTCCATCCTTACCTGTACATATCATTCTGGCTCTGCCAATGATCTCCCTATTTTTCGTGTGATTCTCGCCTTCTGTAACATTTCACTCTCTATTGCACTTTGTTTTTGACCTCCTTACACAGTTTGGTAATCCAGGGCTCGTTGGGTCTTCCCGTTGTTAGGTGTTGCCCTTGGGCACAAATATAATCTTTTCCATGACTCCTTGCATTTTGTTGTTACATATCCATCATGACCATTTAAGGGCTTTCCTAGCACAGTTCTCTGTCCACTGGACCTCCTGTCCGGAAGTTCTCAAACCCTATGTAGTCCCCTCTTTATAGTCGGCTTTTCCCAGTCAACTCTGCATATTCTCTCCAACTTGCAGCTCTTTGTATTCAAAGCACAGAACACGTTGCGCTGTCGCTAGCTCCTAGGGACTCTCAGAATTGATGTCCTCAAATTGCCTGAGCTGCCCAGGGTGAAACACAAGGTCACCAATCTTGCTGGTTCATCCTCCCGCTAAATATGGTAGTGTTACTTAATCAATGTTGCTGCTTGAGGTTTCCAGCACACGTCCAAACATCCTGGCTCTCCATGTTTCGAGACCCCCATATGCTCCCCCCCAGATTTTCCCAGTCGATCTCCATGTGTGGTTGAAATCCCCCATAACCAGCAACTTTTTGCTCTGCTGGAATGAGCTCTTCTTCCACACTCAGCAAGTGTGTCCACCATTGCTCTGTTGCTATCTTCTTTTTCTTCTCTTGGCCTCCTGCAGTTCGGTGGGTGGATTACTACATCACTGCAATGACCTCTTTGTGTTTACACAGACTGAAGTGTTACCTGCTATGTAGTCTCTTTCTCCGCGTCTCATCTATGCCTTCCAATTTCTGAATTTCATCTGTTTTTTTACGAGCAGAAGCAAACCCTGCCTCCCCCCCTGCCCCTTTATCTCCACATGATATGGTATCCTGGTGGGAAGATTGCATCTGTTATTGTCTCCTGTTGGAGTTTTGTTTCTGTATCTGTATGGTTTCTGGGGGACTTCTAATTGATTCTTTCTTGCCATTCCTCATGTTTATTCGTTAATCCATCTGCATTTTGTGTACCAAACTTCAACTTTGTGCTAATACTGTAACTGTGTTGGTGTGGGGGGTTGGGAAACAGAGGGCATCTGGTGTGTGATGGGGTTGGTTTGATTGTTCAGTTGCCTTGGGGGTGTCGTGGATGGGAGTCCTTCTGAAGGTAGTTTTGGGGGGTGGATTGTCCTTCCATTTTATCCTGGGTTATTCTTTCTCCTTTTTCATTTCCGCCCATTTCTCCTTCATTTATTGAACTCTACTCTTTCATGTCTTCCTTTCGTCCTGTGTTCTGTCTCGATCGAAGGTACACAATCCGGAACTCCTGCTTGCTCGCAGCCGTGCTTTCTCCTGCAGGATCTTGGTTCAGGTTGATTCTGCCTTGAAAATTATTTGAGAGGACGATTCCTTTTCTTTGTTGAACACCCAATTCTCCGAAAATTTGCCACCTGGGGTCATGTCACCCTCGCCTTCATCTTCATGATATCTTTCAAAAGCTTTTTCTCTTTCATGCTTTCTTTCATCATAAAGTTTCCCCTTTAGCTTCGTCTAGCCCATAGACATACACGGAATCTCTCCTTTCACCTCCACTGTGACTCCCATTGCATCCTCTGATTGTGTTTTAGTTTCTTCCCATGGAGTGTTCATTCCTTCAGTCATTCCCTAGTTATGGCCCTATGCTTCTTGGGTGGGCTTTGTTCCTTCCTGCTCATCCTGTCCTGGCCCAATCAGGTATCAGGAAAGGTCCTTGCACTTGTCCTAGTTTCCTTCAATGTCTTCCAACCTCTCATTCTGTCCTAGTGTGCACCCTGCCTTTGTTTGGGCCCCATGTGGGCTTTGACAGGACTCTGCAATCACGTTAGTTTCATGCTTCCTTCGACCTGTTGTCTGTGTTTGTGTAGCCATTGGCGATGCTACTCTGTATTATCTTTGTCTCTGTGCTGTTTCAGATGTCTCAGCTCCTCTTCTAATCTCTCTATTTGATTTCTGCTGCTGTGCCTCTTGCTTACACCTTCTTGCATCTGCTGCTCAACCTCTCTTCAATCCTCCTTTCCAGCTCATCTAGTCTATTCACAGTCTTCTTCCCTTTTTTTGAGCTCTACCTCCCATTCCTCCATCCAGATCCTCCTTGGAGCCTCTTGTCTCATCCTGGTTCTAGGTTCACCGTTGCTCACAGAAGGGGGGACGGGTGGTTAGGGGAGGGGAATGATGGTTAGGAGGAGAGGTGATGGATGGTTGTAGGGGAGGGGAGGATGGTTATTGAGGGGTAGAGATAGTTGGGGGAGGGGGGTTAGATGGTTTGAGTGACGTAGTAGAGAGGGGGTGGTTGGTTATCGGGGAGGGGAGGATGGTTATTAGAGGAGGAGGTAGTTGGGGGGTTTAGACGGTCTGATGGGAGGGGTTAGGTGGTTTGGGGGAGAGGTAGGTGGCTAAGGTGAGGTCGTTAGGGAAAGGTGGGGGGAGGTGGTGGTGGTTAGGGGAGGCGGGGGTATGTGTTGGTGTCAAGTGTTTGAGTCAAGTGTTGTGTAAATGGTGGAGGGTGTGGTAGTGTGTGTGTGTGTATGTGCATGTGATGTTGTGTGTGTGTGTGTGGTGTGTATGTGTGGTGTGTGTTGTGCTATGGGTGCTGTGCGTGTACTCACTTAATTTCACTCACCTAATTGTGGTTGCAGGGGTTCGAGACTCACTCATGGCCCCGCCTCTTCACTGATCGCTACTGGGTCCTCTTTGCTTCCTGAGCTTTGTCATACTCTTCTTAAATATGTATGGTTCCTGCCTCCATACTTCACTTGCTAGGCTATTCCACTTGCTTGACAACTCTATGACTGAAAGAAATAACTTCTAAGTCCCGTGACTCGTCTGGTCTTCAGACTTTCCATTAGTGTGGACCCCTTGTCCCTTGTGTCCCTCTTGGAAATCCTCTCTCTGTCCACCTTTGTTAGTCCCCGCAGTATTTGTATGTCGTTTATATGTCTCCCTGATCCTTCTTTCTCCAAGTGTCGTCGTCCCGATTCCCTTAACCTTTACTCGTACGGCATTCCCTTGAGCTCTGGACTAGCCTTGTTGCAATCCTTTGTACTTTCTCTAACTTCTTACGTGCTTGACCAGGTGTGGGTTCAGACTGGTGCTGCTACTCCAGTATGGGCCTACATACACGTGTACTGTGTCTTGACGTTCCTATTAAGGTATTGGAATGCTATTTTCATGGTTTGCCAGGCGCTCCGTATGCTGCAGCTGTTATTTGGTTGATGTGATGCCTCCGTTGTTGTGCTCGGGTTATGGTCACCCAAAGGTCTTTTCTGAGTGAAGTCTGTACGTCTTTGTCCACCTAGCCTATACTCTGTCTGCGGTCTTCTTTGGCCCCTCCCCAATCTTCATGACTGCATGTTGGCTGGATTGTATCGGAACTCAGTACTGGACCACTGTCCAGCCTGTCAGGTCTCTTTGCACAGTACTGCCTCATCCTCGTCGTTTTAATTCTTCTACAGCAACTTTCAAATCATCTGCGAACAGGGGACACTTCAGAGTCTATTCTTTCCATCATGTCGTTCACATTATATCAAAAATAGACACTGGACCTAGATTCTGACCCCTGTGGGACCCGCTCGTACAGGGCGCCCACTGTGATACCTTCTTCACGTACATGACTCGTTGCTGCCTCACTGTCAGGTATTCCCTTATCATTGCTGTGCCCTCCCTTTTACATGCGCCTGACCCTCCAGCTTCTGCACTAACGATCTTGTTAGGGGAACTGTGTCAAAGCCTCTGCAGTCTTGGAAAAAACGCAATCTACGCAACCCTCTCTCTCGTGTCGTCTTCTGTTACCTTGTCATAAACTCCTGGAGGTTTGTGATACAGGATGTGCCTTCCATGAAACACATGCTGGTTTTCATTTATAATTCTTGTTCCTTTCAGGTGTTCGACCACTCTCCCCGGTTTAATCTTCTCCATGACTTTGAACACTATTCATGTCAGAGAAACAGGTCTGTAGTTTAGTGCCTCGTTTTCTGTTTCATTTCTTTAAATATGGGGAGCTACATTAACTGTCTTCATTTCTCAGGGGGTCAGTTGCCAGTTTCAGGGGATGGTTGACAGACTTGTGGTTAGAGCACGCACATGCATCTCTGTCCGTCTCTAAGGACCATGGGAGATGTTGTCGGTCCCATCGCCTTTGAGGTGTCAAGGTCACTTAAGAGCTTCTCTTTATCATTCCTCAGTTGTTGTATGTCATCTAACACTTGTTTGTATATTCCATCTTGATGATCCCTTCTGTGCTGTCTTCCCCACAAGCCCTTCCTGTCTCTATCTGTAAAAACTTCCTTAAATCTCCTGTTTCAGATTCATCAACTCCGCCTGATCATTTCTCTGTGAGTTCCTCCACCTTCTTGTCCTTATTCAGATCCGCCCTGGTCTTTGACCTGTTGTCTTCCTCCTGATGTGGATATACAACAGTTTCGGGTTCAGTCTTGATTCTCGATGCTATATCATTTTCTACTGTCGCTGGGCCTCCTCCTTACCTGTGCCTACTCATTCTGTTTCTGCGACTGATCAAGTATTTGTGTTCAAAGTAGGATGGATTGTAGTGGTGTGTGTGTGTGTGTGTGTTATGTGGTGTGTGTATGTGTGTGTGTGTGTGTGTGTGTGGTGTGTGTGTGTGTGTGTGTGTGTTGTGTTCACATCTGTGTGTGTATGTGCGTTGCCTGTTGTGTGTGTGGGTGTTGTGTGTGTGTGTGTTGTGTGTGTGTTGTGTTGTGTGTGTGTGTGTGTGTGTGTTTGTGTGTGTGTGTGTGTGTGTGTGTGTGTGTGTGTTGTGTGTGTGTGTGAGTGTGTGTGTTGTGTGTACTCACCTAGTTGAGGGGTTGCAGGGGGTCGAGGTCCGTGTGTGTGTTGTGTGTGGTGTGTGTGTGTTGGCTGTGTGTGTGTTGTGTGTGTTGTGTGTGTGTCTGTGGTGTGATGTGTGTTGTGTAGTGGTGTGTGTGTGGGGTGTGTATTGTGGTGTGTGTGTGTGTGGTGGTGCGTGTGTGTGGTGTGGGTGTGTCGACTTGGAGTGTGTGTGTGGGTGTGTGTGTGTGGTGTGTGTGTTGTGTGTTGGTGTGTGGTGTTCTCTCTGTTGTGTGTGTGGCGTGTGTTGTGGTGTGTGTGTGGGGTCGGTGTGTGTATGTGTGTGTGTGTAGTGGTCGTGTTGTGGCTGTGTGGTGTGGTGTGTGTGTGTTAGTGTGTCGTGTGGGTGTGTGCGTGTGTGGTGTGTGTGTGTGTGGTCTAATGTGTGTGTGTGGTGTGTGTGTGTGGGTATGTGTGTGTGTGTGGTGTGTGTGTGTGGTGTGGTGGTGTGTGGTGTGAGTGGTGCTGTGGTGTGTGTGGTGTGTGTGTGTGGTGTGTGTGTGTGGTGTGTGTGAATGTGTGTTCTGTGTGTGGTGATGTGTGTGTGTGTGGCATGAGTGTTGTGTGGTGTGTGTGTTTGGTGTGTGTCTGGTGTGTGTGGTGTGGGTGTGTGTGTGTGTTGTACTGTGTGTGTGTGTGAGATGTGAGTGTGTGTGTTGGTGTGAGTGTGTTGGTGTGTGTTTCGTGGTGGGTGTATGTGATATGTGTGTGTGTGTGTGCTTGTGTGTCGTGTGTGTGTGTGTGTGGTGTGGTGTGTTTGTGTGTGTGTGTGTGTATGTGAATTTATGTATGTGAGTGTGTGTTTGTGTGTGTGTATGGTATGTTTGGTGTGTGTGTGTGTACTCTAACCTTTTTGTGTGGAGTATCCCACATAAATAGAGTGGTGGGTTGCAGGGGTTCGAGTCTAGCTCCTGGCCGCCTCTTACAACCGGATTGTACTTGGACCCTCTCTCTCCCCGCTCCTCGAAGCTTTATCAAACTCGTCTAAAACTGTGTATGGTTCCTGCCTCCACTACGTCATTTTCTAGGCTATTCCATGCATAACTCAACCATCTATGACTGATGAAATTTACTTCCTACTACTCTATGACCTCATTTGTGTCTTCACTTCCAATTGTGGCTCTTCTTGTTTCTGTGTCCCTCCTGGAACATACTTGTCCTTCGGTCCACCTTGTCTATTTCCACGCAGTTATGTTATATGTCGTTATCGGGTCTCCCCTGACCTCCTGTCCTCCAGGTGGTCGTTCAGGCGATTTCCCTTAATCTTTCTTTCATTAGCGACATTCCCCTTAGCCTTGGAACAGAACCTTGTCGCAAACCTTTGTACTTTCTCTAGTTTCTTGACGTGCTTTAGCATGTGAGCGTTCCAAAATGTGCTGCTACTACAGTATGGGCCTGACATGCACGGTAGTTCCGTGTCTTGAATGATTCCTTATAAGGTGTCGGAAGGCTGTTCTCAGGTTTGCCAGGCGGCCCTTCAGCAGCCGCAGATTATCTGATTGATGTTGATGCTTCACGGAGAGACATGCTCGGTGTATACTCATCCCCAAGATCTTTTCTCCTTGTGTGAGGTTGCAGTCTTTGGAACCTAGGCTATACTTGTGGTCCTTCTGTGCCCTTTCCCCTATCTTCATGACTTTGCATTTCGGAGGATTAAATTCCGAGACAGCCTTTGCTGGACCAGCGGGTCCAGCTCTGTCCAGGTTCTACTTTGAAAGTAATGCATGGTTCCTCTCATTACAGTTAATTCTCCTCATTAACTTCACATCATCCTGCAAACAGAGGACACTTCTGAGTTAAACCCTTCCGTCATGTCGTTCACATATCCAAAAATAGCCACTGCGTCCTTGGACCGAACCATGTGGAGTTCCCCGCATCGTCACAGGTGCCCAATGTGATACATCATTACGTACCAAGACTCGTTGTTGCCTCTTCAGGTATTCTCTGTCCATGCAGTGCCCTTCTGTTATATGCGCCTGATGCTCTAGCTTCTGCACTAATCTCTTGTGAGGAACTGGATCAAAGGCCTTCTTGCAGTCCAAGAGAGGCAATCAACCACCCCTCTCTCACTTGTCTTACTTCTGTTATTTTATCATAAAAACTCAGAAGTTTGTGACACAGGATTTGCCTTCGTGAATCCGTGTGGTTGGCATTTATAACTCCTGTTCCTTTCCAGGTGCTCCACCACTCTCCTCTGATAATTTTCTCCATAATTTTGATACTATACACTTACAATTGACACAGGTCTATCTGTTTAGTGCGCCTCTTTTCTGTCTCTTTTTGAAAAATGGGAACTACATTTGCCGGTCTTCCATACCTCAGGCTAGTTGCCCTGTTTCCAGGGATGTGTTGTAGATTGTGTAATTGGTTACGGCAACACGATTCTCGTCCCTCTCTAAGGACCATGGAGAGATGGTGTCCGGTCCCCATTGCCTTTGAGGTAACGATGTCCCTTAGCATGTTTCTTCTCCTCTCTCATCTGTTGTTTGTCATCCAACACTTGTTGAGTGTGTATTCCTTGTAGGTGTCCCCATCTAGGTCTGTCCCCAGAGTACATTTCCTGTCCTCTACTGTAAATATCTTCCTTTAATCTCGTGTGAGCTCTCACATATCTTGACGTTTCTTGTGGTTCTGCACACCTCTTTCCTTCCGCCTTTATCACTGGTCCTTGGACTGTTGTCTTCTCTAATGTGGCTTTACAGCAGTTTCGGGTCAGATTGACTTTCGATGCTCATGTCGTTTTCATACTGTGTGTGTGTGTGTCGTGTGTGTGTGTTGTGTGTGTGTGTGTTGTGGTGTGTGTGGGTGTGAGTGTGTGTGTGTGTGTGTGTGTGTGTGTGTGTGTGGAGTTGTGGTGAGTGACTACCCTTGTGTGTGGAGGGAGGGAGGGTTTTGGGGGGGTAGGTGGTGTGTTGAGAGATCCGTCGTGTGGCGCCAAATTTTAGTCTCATATATCTTTCCCAATTATGCTACTCTATTCACTTATTGACCCTTTATGGACTTTACGTCGTATTTAATTGATGCTTGGTTATTACTCTTTTTCCTTGTTCACATTGAGAGAGGACTTCTAGTTCCTAAGTTTTTCGTACTGTTAATAACGCTACAGGTAAGTAACTACTGCATGGCGTCGCGTTGTGAGCTCATGTGTGCTCGTGTGTGAGTGTGTGTAGTGTGTGGTGTGTGATTGTGTGCTCTTGTGCGGTGTTTGTAATGGACTGGCCGCGAAATTCTCTGTGACCTGACACAACCCTCCTGGGACTTGACCGACCTGCACGTTTCTTACAGTGTTGCTCTTGAAGCTTGTCCCATCTACCTTCTCAACACTCGTGTGAAACTATATTCACTATGTCTTTGACTATTTTATTTAATTTGGTAAGAGCTTGCAGGAGTGAGTGACAGACTCAAACAGTTGCTAAAGGCCCAGCCAGGCCGTCCAACACTGCAAACCACAAATAGGCGAAATAAAACTTGCGCTCAATGATGTGGCTGATCAGGTTGCCAGCATTGCGATGACGGAGTCGTGTACGTAGGCCTTAATCCCGATTTTGGAGATCCCTTCACCGGTGATGTTTATAATCTTATATTCTCATACAATCCCGCTTCCTTAACGCGATGTCACTTTCATGATGATAGGTATGAACATTTCACATTACTATAACACTTCACTTTATAACTGTATAATGGAACCACAAATTGTCATGGACGTCACTTCTTGCAGGCCTACCGTGCAATGTGGCAACAGCGCCTAAGACCCCCAAACGGTTTGCGCTTTGCATTATTATGATTTTCAGCTTTCTATCACTTTCTTTAACTAATAACTTTAATATCATCTCGTAGTATTTTCACTGACGTTCGCCACTACCACCCTGTGTATTTACTGCTAGATGTTATTGCACGCCTTTTAACGCTAAGGTTCTCGGGAGCCTCTGTTAACCCACCATCTGCAACCCACGAGACCCACTGTGTGAGCTGTGTGTGTGTGGGTGTGGTGTGATGTGTGTGTATTAATCTAGTAAAGGAGTTGTTAGTGTTGTGATGTGTGTTCGTTGTGTGTGTGTGTGCATGTATGTTTGTTGTGAGGGAGATGGTTAGGGGAGGTCGGGGTGGGGGGATGGGGAAGTAGGGGTGAGATGTGGTAGGGGAGGGGGGGTAGGGGTGAGGGGTGGTAAGGGGAGCGGGGGTAGGGGACGGTGATTGGGGAGGGGTTGGAGGGTTGTTGTGATGGTTAAAGATCCGTTTTCGCTCTCTGTGTGTTGGCTCAAATTAGTCCAGCTGTCTTTCCTTAGTAATGTACTCTCTCACTTATTGCACTTTATGTGGTTTAAGTATTTAATTACTGCTGGTTAATTATTGCTCATTCTTGCTCCATTGTGAGGGATCTTCTTAGTTCTAATTATTCCTCTCACTAGGATGCTCTCTTTCAACTTGTCACCACTATCTACACCTTATAGATGCTATTTCTACTCTAATTCTGGTAATAGGCTTGCAGGAAGTGAGTGAAAGTATCATAACAGTGATGCATGACAGGATCCAGAGCCCGTTCCATGCTTAACCACTGTAGGTAGAGCAAGCAATACTGGCTGGCAGCAGTGCGATGACTAGTTGCCAGTGCTGATGACGTCTGTCATCGTACATAGGCCTATTTTGGAGATCCTTAACCCGTGATGGTTTATAACCAATACATGCTCATACATCCCGCATTTCTCACGTGTTTCACTTTTCACTTATGATAGTTATACACTTATTTACACTTCCGTTTTATGTATAATGGCTACAACAACATGTGACGGTCCACTGACCTTCTGCAGCCTAATCTGCCTCTATTCCTTTATTTTATGTTTTATTTTTTACTTTCTCTTTGCTTATTAACTTTTTCACTCTTGTATGTCCTCACTGTATGGTGCCCACATTACTGGGTAAACCAAACGTTGGTTAATCTTGTACACCCGCTTCCAGCCCTCACTTTGATCTCTTCGTATATTTGATTCTGGTGTGGCAACAGTGCCTTACTAGCTCTAATGGTTTGGCACTTTGACAATATTAATGATTTTCAGGCTTCCTCTCGACTTTTTTATTAATAACCTAAGTTATCACTCGTAGGATTGTTTCACCGCGTCTGTCACTGCTATTGTTTATGCTAGCACTTACTGTACCTCACCTATATGCACTCACCTACTATGTGGTTTGCTGGGTCGAGTATAGCTCCTAGACTGCCTCCTCCACTGGTCGATATAATTTTTTCACTCTCTACTGCTCTCCATGATATTAGTCATACCTCTTTCTTAAAGCTATTTATGCTGGAACTTGCTTCCACTACTTCACTCTCCAGCATTATTCCAGTTCTGACAACTCTAAGACTATTGAAATTACTTCCTAACATCCTATGACTATACTGGGTTTTCAGTTTCCAATTGTGTCCCGTGGTTTCTGTATCCCATCTCTGAACATTCGATCCTTGTCCGCGTTGTCAATGCCTCTAGTATCTTTATTACATTGTTATCCATGTCCCCTCTATTCCTACTATCTCTCGTGTCATCAGGTTGATGTTCCTTAACTTCTCCAATTAAGACAAAAACCCTCAGTTCCGGGACTTATCGTGTTGCCAAATTTTTTGCCGACTTTCTCAATTTCTCGATACATGTTTGACTAAGTGAGGGTTCCATTATCTGGCATGCATATTACAGTATAGGCATGCTTACATACATGATGTACAATGTCGTGAACCAAGACTCCATCACTCAGATGTCTAAAAGCCAATCTCAGGTTTGCCAATCTCCCGTACGCTTGCAGCATTTATTTGATTGATTGTGTGGCCTCAGGGGAACATGTTCGTTACTGATGCTTACCCAAGTTCCCTTTCTTTAACTGACGTTTGCCGCTGTTGTTTCAGACCCTGGATCCGTCTGCAGTCTTCTGTGTCATTACCCAATCTCATGACCTTACACTTACTGCGGTTAAAATCTAGGAGCCAGCGTTGTTCGGACCATAACTTGTAGTTTGTCCAGCATCCCCCTTGTATTATAATTGTTCCTCCTCTCTTTTATTCTCATCATCAGTTTCACAATCATTAGCGAATCAGTGACACTCTGAAGCTATTCCTTCACCATGTCATTAAGTATACAAGAAACAGCACCGGGCAAAGGAGAACTCCTTGTGGAACACCACTCGACAAATTCGCTCCCACTCCGACACTTCATCACGTACCAAACACGTTGTTTCCTTACTGTCAGGTATCCCTGATCCATTTGAGTACTTTCCCCTTTTTTCTGCCTGCTCCTCTAATTTTTGCACAAGTCTCTTGTGTGGTTACTGTGTTCAAAAGCCTTCTTTGCAATCTAGAAGATGCAATACTACCCAATTCCCTATCTCTCTCTCTTACTTTTGTTACTTATCGTAGAACTCAGTAAATTTGTGACACAGGTTTCCCTCCATCTCTGAAGCCATGTGACTGTCATGTATGAGCCAATCTTTTCAATGGTGTTCACTAATTTTCTCCTGATACCTTTTCCATGGCTTTACATACTATACATGTCAGCTGTCATGGTCTGTAGTTTAATGTACCTGTTTGTCCAATTTCTTAAAAATTTGGGAACTACATGTGCTGTCTTCCAAGCTCAGGAAACTGCCCTGTTTTCTTAGATTTACTGAAGATTGTGCTAATGGTACACACAGTTCCTCTGTCCCTCTCTCAGTCTCCTTGGAGATATGTTGATCTGGGCCCACCGCCTTTGATGTATGAGTTCCGTCTAGCTCAGTTTCTTCACCTCTATCCTTGGTTAGGTGTATTGGTGTCCAGGCACCTGCTGGTGCCACCCTACCTCCTCAAGTTTGCTGGAAGCATTCCTGACTCTTTTGTGAATACTTCTCTAAATTTTTTCTTTAGTTTATTACATACTTCTTGGTCACTCGTTCGTTGGAGCTCCCCTCCTTCTTTCCTCCAGCCTGATTACCTGGTCCTTGACTGTTGTTTTTTCCTAATGTGGACTGTATAAAAACTTTGGTTCCAGAGTTGGCTTTATTGTTACTATGTCGTTACTTCGTATTGCCTCTGGGCCTCTTTCTTTTTCTCCCTTATCTGGCATATTTCGGCGGTTTCGGCTCTCTTCTGCTCATCCGCCTTGTTTTCTGAGGTCTTTGCCTTCTTTACATTTTCCATGCCTCTCACACACTTGGCTTTGGCCCTCTTTACACCTCCAATTAAAACACATGGCTCACCTCTGGTCTATAGCATTTTTTTTGTTGCCCTTCGGTATGAACCATTTCTCTGCCTCCCTGCCTTAGTGGTTACTATTGTCATTCATATCTATGTTCATTTATGTCTTTCCATCTAGCTCTCTTTCCCACGGCAACTTCATGCTTGGAAAACTTATCCTTCCTATGTAGTCCTCTTTTTTGCAGTTTGGTTTCTCTCTTTGTTCCGTGTTACTGCATTCTCCTTGTTAATTCAGCAAGGATATTAAAAATCAGGACATCATTGATCACTAGTGCCAAGGGGGTCTTTCGTGGTGGATATCCCTTATGTTGAAACTATTCACAGGTGAAATTGAGATCTAGCCTTGCTGACAACATCCTCTCCTCTCTCTCTGGTTGTATCCTTAACATGTTGATGCATTGAAGTTCTCTATACCGTCTCTAACATCTTAGCCCTCATGTTTCTGTCCCCTTGTGGTCCTCTAGGTTTCCCAGTCACTCTTCTTTATGATTGTTAAAATCTCCCATATAAAGCAATTTTGTCCTACCCATATGAGCACCTCCTGGCCACTTCAGCTAGTGTATCCCCATGTGTCCTATTGTGCACACATACCTGTCTCTTGTTCTCCTGCTGTGGGTCTATAATCACTGCTATCATCACCATTTAGACCACCAGTCTGAAGTGTCTACAGTGAAGTCGTTCTGTTTCCCTTTTTCCATTCCTCATCTCCTCAATACTTCCATGTTTTTTTATGAGCAATGGCTATCACTCCCCTCCTCTGTTTTTCTCTGGTCTTTCCTCACAATCTCCCCTATGGATATCCACGGAGGAAAAATTGCATGTTATCTCCCTGTAAGTTTTTGTCCTCAGTTAGTGCTATAATGTCAGGGGTTGATGCATCAATGAGCGCCTTTTGCCACTCTTCAAGCTTATTTGATATTTCATCTGCAATTGGATGTTACCATACCTTTAGCTTCCTTTCCATTACTGTATTTTTGGAAGATGGAAGAGGAAGGTGAAGGGCTGGGAGGGTGGGGGCAGAGGCACCAATATTATGGGATGGCTGGCTGTGACTGTGGAAAATTAGCTGATTAGGGGTGGTTGGTATGGGTGACGGTTCGTCTTCTCCTTTACTGTGTTTGGTGATATGTGGTGACGGGTTGAGAGGGTTTATGTAAGAATGTGTGTTTGATGTTCCCCAAATCGCTGAGTTTTCCTGTCTGTCCGTTGCCCGTCCTGTCTCTCTTTCTATCCACTGTTCGTCTTGCTCTCACTTTCAGTTGTTCCCTTTCCTTTCATGCTCTGTCTCTATTGAGGAACACTTTTTGATAATTGGAGTCTTTAACAGGTGGGTTTCTGTGGTAGTGTCCTGTTCCGTACCATTTCTGTCTTGAAGGCGGTCAATTGAGGGTCGATTTCTATCCCTCGGAATACCCCACCAATGTCTGTGAAAATTTTCTACCTGAGAATGTCCCTCTCTCCTGTTATTGCAATGTTCTTAAATTTTATGTTTTCTCCCAAGCTTTCTTTCATCATATTTTTGCCCTTCAGCCTCCTGAAGCCCATGAATAATTATTGATCTCCCCCCCTCCTTTTCCCCATTTCTTTTCCTTCAAATCTTGGATCTGATTTAACTCCCCTTTGCTTTTTCCCCCTAATCATCCCAGAACCATGATGACCTGATATTACTGCTGCAAAAGTCTGCTTAGATCCACCCCCTCCTTCAGTCCCCTCGTGCCTGCTGATGTTCCCATTTCAGTCATCTTGCTTCTTTCGGACCTCATTTTTAGATCCTGCTTCAGCACAACCATTTCTTTCTCCAATCTCTGTATCTTTGCCTCAGCTACTACAACTCGTGATTCCCACTTCTTGCTCTCTGCAGATATTTGCTCTAACATGTTATTGCAAAGCTCGTTTAACCTTTTCTCCCATTGTTGTTCCATTTTGTTCTTGAGCCGTTCTATCCATTCTTCATTTTCTGACCAGCCATCATCGGTTTTCTTGCCTTTACGTCCTCCCTTTTGGAAGCCCATTTTGTTTTTATCCTGTTGGGATGTTCTAGCTGCTTCAGCTTATCGTAAAAATGTGTGTGTTTGGTGGGGGATTTGTGAGCTAATGTGTTTGGTTAGGTTATTTTTTTTTTTTCTTTGTGTGTGTGTGTGTGTGTGTGTGTGGTGTGTGTGTGTGTGTGTGTGTGTGTGTGTGTGTGTACTCCCCTTTATTGTACTCACCTATTTGAGGTTGCGGGGTCAAAGTCCGAGCTCCTGGCCCCGCCTCTTCACTGATCGCTGCTAGGTCACTCTCCCTGAGCCGTGAGCTTTATCATACCTCTGCTTAAAGTATGTATGGTTTCCTGCCTCCACTACATCGCTTCCCAAACTATTCCACTTACTGACTACCTGTGGCTGAAGAAATACTTCCTAACATCCCTGTGATTCATCTGTGTCTTCAGCTTCCAACTTGTCCCCTTGTTACTGTGTCCAATCTCTGGAACATCCTGTCTTTGTCCACCTTGTCAATTCCTCTCAGTATTTTTGTATGTTGTTATCATGTCCTCCCTATCTCTCCTGTCCTTCAGTGTCGTCAGGTTATTTCCCTTAACCTCTCCTCGTAGGACATACCTCTTAGCTCTGGACTAGTCTTGTTGCAAACTTTTGCACTTTCTCTAGTTTCTTTACGTGCTTGGCTAGGTGTGGGTTCCAAACGGGTGCCGCATACTCCAATATGGGCTTAACGTACACGGTGTACAGGGTCCTGAAAGATTCCTTATTAAGATGTCGGAATGCTGTTCTGAGGTTTTGGGCCAGGCGCCCATATGCTGCAGCAGTTATTTGGTTGATGTGCGCTTCCGGAGATGTGCCTGGTGTTATACTCACCCCAAGATCTTTTTTCCCTTTAGTGAGGTTTGTTTGTCTATGGCCCCCTAGACTGTTTCTCTTTTGTGCGGGCTTCTTTGCCTTCCCCAGTCTTCATGACTTTGCACTTGGTGGGATTGAACTCCAGCAGCCAATTGCTGGACCAGGTCTGCCCGCCTGTCCAGATCCCTTTGTAGTTTCTGCCCGGTCTTCGATCGAGTGAATTCTTCTCATCAACTTTACGTCATCTGCAAACAGGACACCTCAGGGGTCTATTCCTTCCGTCATGTCGTTCACAAATTACCAGAAACAGCACTGGTCCTAGGACTGACCCCTGTGGGGGCCCCGCTGGTCACAGGTGCCCACTCTGACACCTCGCCACGTACTACCATGATCGCTGCTGTCTTCCTGACAAGTATTCCATGATCCATTGTAGTGCCTTCCCTGTTATCCCTGCTTGGTTCTCCAGTTTTTGCACCCGTCTCTTGTGTGGAACTGTGTCAAACGCCTTCTTGCAGTCCAAGAAAATGCAATCCACCCACCCCTCTCTCTCTTGTCTTACTGCTGTCACCTTGTCTATAGAACTCCAGTAGGTTTGTGACACAGGATTTCCCGTCCTGAAACCATGTTGGCTGCTGTTGATGAGATCGTTCCTTTCTAGGTGTTCCACCACTCTTCTCCTGATAATGTTCTCCATGATTTTGCATACTATACATGTCAGTGACACTGGTCTGTAGTTTAATGCTTCATGTCTGTCTCCTTTTTTAAAGATTGGGACTGCATTGCTGTCTTCCATGCCTCAGGCAATCTCCCTGTTTCGATAGATGTATTGAATATTGTTGTTAGGGTACACATAGCGCCTCTGCTCCCTCTCTCAATACCCATGGGGAGATGTTATCTGGCCCCATTGCCTTTGAGGTATCTAGCTCACTCAGAAGCCTCTTCACTTCTTCCTCGGTTGTGTGCACTGTTTCCAGCACATGGTGGTGTGCCCCACCTCTCCGTCTTTCTGGAGTCCCTTCTGTCTCCTCTGTGAACACTTCTTTGAATCTCTTGTTGAGTTCGTCACATACTTCACGGTCATTTCTTGTTGTCTCTCCTTCTTCCTTCCTTAGCGTGTGTGTGTGTGTGTGTGTGTGTGTGTGTGTGTGTGTGTGTTGTGTGTGTGTGTGTGTGTGTGTGTGTGTGAGTGCACACAAGGCTATGCTACTCTCTGAAAGATTATAATTTTTTTTCACAATCAATTCATTATTAATATACACTAATATATACTATATAATATTTACTGTGTACACTTGTGTTTACTAGCTTGTTGTTCTTTGAAAAAGAGGGGGGGGGGTCACGTTAACACTATTGTTATTCTTGGTTCACC
>NC_069489.1:2851136-2861136 GCF_026875155.1 Cherax quadricarinatus | reverse complement strand
TCCACTTCTGGTTAGTGTGACTTTGTAAATGGTCCAAGTCGGACCGAAACGTCGTCTTAAGCTTCTCTCTTTTATGTGCGGGTTATTTGTGTATCGTTCCAGTCACGGTATTGTGCCTTTTTTGTTATCCTCAGGATCAAGATTCCATGATGTTGCATTAGGGAATCCCGCCTACCAGTGACTCTGCCCTCGTCTGCTACACGTCCCCTTTTCAGGCTCCTTGCCTCTGCGGTCTTATACTCACCCCAAGATCTTTCTCCTTGAGCGAGGTTTGGGAGTCTTGGCCATTTTGCCTATTTCTCTGTCTGCGGTCTTCTTTGTCCTTCCCCAATCTTCATGGCTTTGCATTTGGCAGGGTTAAATTCAAGAAGTCAGATGCTGGGCCAGGTGTCCAGCCTGTCCAGGTGTGTGTGTGTTTGTACTCATATAATTGTACTCACCTAATTGTGGTTGCAGGGGTCGAGACTCAGCTCCTGGCCCCGCCTCTTCACTGATCGCTACTAGGTCCTCTCCCTCTCTGCTTCCCGAGCTTTGTCATACCTCTTCTTAAAACTATGTATGGTTCCTGGCTCCACTACTTCACTTGCTAAGCTATTCCACTTCCTGACGACTCTATGACTGAAGAAATACTTCCTAACGTCCCTGTGACTCGTCTGAGTCTTCAGCTTCCAATTGTGACCCCTTGTTTCTGTGTCCCCTCTCTGGAACATCCTGTCTCTGTCCACCTTGTCAATTCCCCGCAGTATCTTATATGTCGTTATCATGTCTCCCCTGACCCTTCTGTCCTCCAGTGTCGTCAGTCCGATTTCTCTTAACCTTTCTTCGTACGACATTCCCCTGAGCTCTGGAACTAGCCTTGTTGCAAACCTTTGTACTTTCTCTAACTTCTTGACGTGCTTAACCAGGTGTGGGTTCCAGACTGTTGCTGCATACTCCAGTATGGGCCTAACATACACAGTGTACAGTGTCTTCAACGATTCCTTATTAAGGTATCGGAACGCTATTCTCAGGTTTGCCATGCACCCGTATGCTGCAGCAGTTATTTGGTTGATGTGTGCCTCCAGTGACGTGCTCGGTGTTATGGTCACACCAAGGTCTTTCTCCCTGAGTGAGGTCTGTAGTCTCTGTCCACCTAGCCTATGTTCTGTCTGAGGTCTTCTTTGCCCCTCCCCAATCTTCATGACTTTGCATTTGGCAGGGTTTAATACGAGAAGCCAGTTTCTGGGCCACGTGTCCAGCCTGTCCAGGTCTCTTTGCAGTGCTGCCTCATCCTCATCCGATTTGATTCTTCTCATCAGCTTCACTTCATCTGCAAATAGGGACACTTCAGAGTCTATTCCTTCCATCATGTCGTTCACGTATGTCAAAAACAGCATTGGTCCTAGAACTGACCCCTGTGGGACCCCGCTCGTCACAGGCTCCCACTGGATACCTCCCCACGTATCATGACTCGTTGTTGCCTCCCTGTCAGATTCCCCTGATCCATTGCCTGATCCTTTCCCTTTAATCCTTTAACTGATCCTCCCTGTCAGGTTTTCCCTGATCATGCCCTCCCTTTTTATTATGCTGACCCTCCGCTTCTACACTAATCTCTGGAGGAACGTGTAAAAGGGCCCTTCCCTGCAGCCCCAGGAAAATCAATCAACCACCTCTCCCCCGTGTTTACTTTCTGTTACCTTTTTTTGTCATAAAACTCCAAAAGGTTTGTGACCAGGATTTGCCTTCATGCCCCCTGCTTTTTTTATTTAAAATCTTTTTCCCGTTTCAGGTTTTCCACCATCTCCTCCTGAAATTTTCTCCGATTTGCTTTACTATACATGTCAGAGGCATGGTCTGTAGTTTAGTCCCTCGTTTCTGTTTCCTTTTTTTAAAATGGGGAACATTTGTGTCTTCCTTTTCTTGGGGTTGCCCAGCCAAGGGATGTGTTGAAGATTGGGGTTTAGGGCATACACAGCATCTTGCTCCTCCAAAAGGACCCACAGGGATGTCGTCCGGTCCCATCGCC
Organism: Cherax quadricarinatus; assembly: GCF_026875155.1. Classification (NCBI taxonomy): domain Eukaryota; kingdom Metazoa; phylum Arthropoda; class Malacostraca; order Decapoda; family Parastacidae; genus Cherax; species Cherax quadricarinatus. The sequence goes on along the minus strand of NC_069489.1, from coordinate 2,859,131 downwards.
TTTCAGGTATCAAATCATTTAGCAGCTTCTGCACCTCCCCTCGTTGTTCGTATTATCAACATTTTTGGTATTTTCCCCTTTTGATTTTCCCCTTCTGTACTGTTTTCCCCCGAGCCCTCCTGCCTTCTGAAAAAATTTCCCTTAAATCCCCTGTTTAGCCCTCTCAAAACTCCTGATCTTTTCTTGTGAGTTCCCCACCTTCTGTCCCAGTCTGTCCCCTGGTCTTTGTTGTTGTTTCCAACTGTTGGCTATACAACTTTTTGGGTCAGTTTTGACTTTCAGTTTGTTATTTTCATACTGTCACGGGGCCTCCCCCCCCCCTTCCCGTGCAACTCGTTTAGTTTGGGAATAATTCCCCCCCTATTTTCTTGTTTTCTTGCCTTTTACTTTTTTTTCCTATTGGGCACGTTGTTTTTGCCTCCCTACCGGGTTGGGTAAATCAGGGGCTTGTTCTGGTCTTCCCATTGATGTGTTGCCGGGAAAAAACCTTTTCCACTGCCTCCTGTTTTTTTTGCACTTTCCATAATTTCATTTACTGTTTTCCCCAGTTCTTTTTCCCACGGACCCCCCCCTCAGGAATTCCCTAAAACCCTGTGTGTCCCCTCTTTATAGTCTGGCTTTTACCATTAAACCCGTTATTTCTCTCCACTTGCAATTTACATGTATTAAAGAAAAAACCACAGGTCACTACCCTAGGGGATCCTATGTCATGTCCCAATGTCTAAAACCCCGGGGTAAACACAAGGTCCAATCTTGCTGGTTCATTCTCCCCCTCACTTGGCGTGTCCAAACTGTTGGTTCATGAGGTTTCCCCAGCACCCATCAACCCTCTTGGCTCCCCATTTTTGGGGGACCCCCTTTGGGGTTTCCAGGTTTTCGCAGTCAATCTCCATGTGGTGAAATGCCCATAACAGAACTTTGCTCTCCTGGAGTGAGCTCTTCTTGCCACCCACAATTGTGCCCACCATTGCTCTTTTGCTTTTCTACCCCCCCTTCTTGGCCCCCGCTTTTTCTGTGGTGGATTATCATCACTGCAAGACCACCTTGTGCTCCCAAAATGGGTGTACCTTTTATGTAGTCCCCTTTCCCCCTGCCTCGTTATTCCTCCCATTTTCTCGAATTTCCATCTTTTTTTTTACGACAAGAGCCCTCCCCCCCCTTGCCCCTTCTTGTTTCCTCATGATCTGGTATCCTGGTGGAAGATTGCATTGTTATTGTTCCATGTTTTTTGTTTCGAAACCCCTCTAGATGTTGGTGACTTATCTTTGATTTTTTCTTCCCCATTCTTCATATTTATTCGTTAATCTGTCATTTTGTGACCGCACCTTTAAAACTTTGTTCTAATACTGTACTGGGGCCCCTGGGGGAATCTCGGGTTGGGAGAGCAACCCTGGTGGGGCCTGGGGGGGTTTTGCAGTGGAGGAGGAGGAAGGGTTTATAGGGGTTCTGTGGGGGGTAAGGTTCGAGGTGGGGGGGTTGGGAATGAGGGATCGGAGTGTGATGGTTGGTTAGATTGTTCATTTGCCTCGGGTGTGTGTGTGGTGGGTGAGTGGAGGTTTTGGGTTGTGGTTTATGTTGGGTATGTATGTATGTGTTCAGGTGTCGTGTATGTGGGATATGCATGTCTGTGTGTTGTGTGTGGTGTCTGTGTGTATTTTTTTTTGCGTTTTGTATTTGTGTGTATTTGTGTGTGTTTGTATGTGTGTGTGTAGTGTGTGTTGTATGGAACTCACCAAAATTGTACTCCATAATTGTGGTTGAGGGGTCGAGTTCAGCTCTGGCCCGCCTCTTCCGATCCTACTGGGTCCTCTTTCTTGCTTCTGAGCTTTTATCCCTCTTTTTTAAAACTATGTAGGGTTTTCCTCCCTCCATTATTTCACTTGCTAGGCTTTCCACTTGCTGAAACTCTTGACTAAAGAAATCTTCCAAAACGTCCCGTGACTCTCTGAGTCTTCGCTTCCAGTTGTGACCCCTTGCCCCCTTGTCCCCTCTTGGAACACCCCTATCTTGCCCATCTTTTTTCATTCCCGCGTATCTTGTATGTCTTATCATGTCTCCCTTCCCCCTTCTGTCCCCAGTGTCGTCAGTCCGTTTCCCCTTAAAACCTTTCCTCTACGACATTCCCTTAGCTCTGGGATAGCCTTTTTGAAAAACCTTTGTATTTCTCTAATTTCTTGCGTGCTTGACCGGGTGGGGGGTTTCAGATGGTGCTTTTATACTCCAGTATGGGCCGAAATGCACGTGTCAGTGTCTTGCCCGATTCCTTTTTAAGGTTTCGGAACGCTATTCTCGGGTTTTGCCAGGCCCCCTATGCTGCGAGTTATTGGTTGATGTGTGCCTCCGGGATGGCTCGGTGTTAGGGGGCACCCCAAGGTTTTTCCCCCGGGTGAGATCTGTAGTCTTTGTCCACCACCCTTCCTGCTGGGGTCTTTTTTGCCCCCCCCCCAATCTTCATGACTTTGCATTTGGCTGGTTTGGAATTCAAAAAAGCCAGTTACTGGACCACATGTCCCCCTGTCCAGGTCTCTTTGCACCCTGCCTCTCCTCGTCCGATTTAATTTTCCTCAATTTCACGTCATTGCGAAAGGGAATTTCAGAGTCTATTCTTCCATCTTGTCGCACTATATAAAAAATACCCATGGCCCTAAAAACTGACCCCTGGGGGACACCCTCGTAACAGGCCCCACTGTGATACCTCTTCAGTACCTGATCGTTGCTGCCCCCCGTCAGGTACCCCTTTACCCATTGCATGCCCAACTTTTAATGCGCCTTCCCCACTTCCTCCCCTAACTTTGTGGGGAACTGGGGGTAAAAGGCCCTTCTGCAGTCGGGGGAAAACGCAATCTACCCCCCCCTCTCTCTCGTGTCTTACTTCTTTTCCCTTTGTCATAAAACTCCAGGAGGTTTGTGATACAAGATTTGCCTTCCTGAACCCCTGTGGGTTTTATTTATATCTTGTTCCTTCTAGGTGTTCGACCACTCCCCTGTAAACTTCTCTATGACTTTGCAAAATCTGTCGAGACACAGGTCTGTAGTTTAGGCCCCGTTTCGTTTCCCTTTTTTAATTTTGGGGACTTATTAGCTTCTTTCCATTTCTCAGGTGTTCCCAGTTTTCAAGGGAGTGTTGAAAAATTGTGGTTAGAGGCAGCACAGCATCTTGCCCTTCTCTAAGGACCCCTGGGGGGGTGTTTTTCCGGTCCCCTCGTTTTAGGTGTAAGGTCACTTAAAAGCTTTTACCTCCTTCAGTTGTTGTTTGCATCCAACACTTGTTGGTTTTCCCCCTTTTATTTTTCCCTTCTTGCTGTTTCCCCACCCTTCCTGTCTTACTGTAAAAATTCCTTAAATCTCCTGTTCAGCTCCCACATACCCCCTGATCATTTCTTGTGTTTCTCCACCTTCTGTCCTTAATTGATCACCCCGATCTTTGACGTTGTTTCCTCCCGATGTGGCTTACAAAAGTTTCGGGCTCTTGATTTCGATGCTTGTCATTTTCATACTTTTTCTGGGGCCTCCCTCCTTACCTGTGCATACTCTTCCTGGCTTGGATGATCTCCCCATTTTCGAGTGTTTTTCTCCTTCGTCTTTTTCCCTTCTCATTTCACTTTGTTTTTGCCCTCCTTACACCGTCGGGTAGAAGGGGCCCTTTGGTCTTCCCCTTTTTTACTGTTGCCCCGGGAATAAAACCCTTTTTACGCCTCCTTGCATTTTGGGTTTTTACTATTCCACATTTCATTTACTGGTTTTCCTGCCAGTTTCTGTCCATGGACCCCCCGCAGGAAGTTTTTTTCAACCCATGTAGCCCCCCCTTTTTTAGTCGGCTTTTCCCCCTTCAACTCCGTTATTCTCTCCACTTGCAGCTCTACTATGATTCAGAGCACAGAAACCCCGTGGTCGCTAGCTCCTAGGGGGGCTCTCTATTGGGTGTCCTCAATTTTCCGAGCTGCCCAGGTGAACACAAGGTTCCCAAACTTGGGTTCATTCTCCCTTCCCCCTCGGGAGTGTCCTTAAATGTTGGTGCATGAGGTTTTTTAAGCACCACGTCCAACATCCCGGTTCCCTGTTTCGGGACCCCCATGTGGGTTTTAGGTTTCCCAGTCAAACTCCCTGTGGGGTTTAAAACCCCATGCCGCAACTTTGCTTGCTGGAGGACTCTTCTTGCCACCTCAGCAAGGTGTCCACCATTGCCTGTTTTTCTTCTTCATATTCCTCTCTTGGCCCCCCTGCAGTTTTGTGGGGGATTTACATCACTGCATTTACCCTTTTGTTCCCCAGATGAAGTGTACCTGCTTTTTGTCCCCTTCCCCCGTCTCATCTATGCCTTCAAATTTTTTCGAATTTTCCCTCTGTTTTCTACGAGCAGAGCAAAACCCCCCTCCCCCCCCGCCCCTTCTATCTTTCCTATGATCTGGTTCTGGGGGAAAAAAAAGCATCTGTTATTTTTCTCCGTGAGTTTTTTTTCTGAACTGTAGATGTCTGGTGACTTTCATTTATTCTTCTTGCCATTCCTCATGTTTATTCGTTTTCCATCTGCATTTGTGTACCAAACCTTCAACTTCGTTTAATACTGTAACTGTGGGGGGGGGGGTGGAAACCCGAGGGACGGTGTGTGATGGTTGGTTTGGATTGTTCAGTTGCCCTTGGGGGTGCGTGGTGGAGTCGTTCTGCAGGTGTTTTGGGGGGTTTGGTTTCCTTCCATTTGATCCGGGTTATTTGCTCTCCTTTTTCATTTCCCCCCATTTCTCCTTTCGTTTTTGAACTTCTCTTTCATCGTCTTCCTTTCGTCCTGTGTTCTGTCTCGTCGAGTCACACTCCGGGAACTCCTGCTTGCCTCTCGCGTGCTTTTTCCCGCAGGATCATGGTTTTGGGGGGATTTCTGCCTTGAAAATTATTTGGGGGGCCCATTCCTTTTCTTTTTGAACCACCCAATTTCCCAAAATTTGCCACCCCGGGCATGTCCCCCCCGCCATCCCCCTTTTGATATCTTCAATCGCTTTTTTTCTCCTCCTCTTTCTTTTATCATAAGTTTCCCTTTAGCTTCGTCTAGCCCCTAGACCCAAAAACGGATCTCTCCCCTTTCCCCCTCCCATTGTGCTCCCATTGATCCCCTGGTGTTTTGTTCCCCCCAGTGGAGTGTTCCTTCCTTCAGTCCCTTTCCCCATTATGGCCCCCATGCTTCTTGGTTTGTCCTTCCTGTCACCCGTTCCTGGCCCCCCAAGGGATTGGTTTAAGGGGCCTTCACATGTCTACTCCTTTAAAGTCTTCCAACCCCCATCTGTCCCCAGTGTGCTCCCCCGTCTTTGTTTTGGCCCCACTGGGTTTGACAGGCCTTGCTACAGTTTTAGTTTCCTGCTTCCTTCGACCTGTTGTCTGTGTATTGTAGCCATTGCCGATGCTACTTCTGTAATATCTTTGTCTCTGTGTGTTTCAGATGTCTCGCTCCCCTTTTTAATCTTCTTGATTTTGCTGCTGTGGCCTGTGCTTCCCCCCTTCTGCTTTTTTGCAACCTCTCTTCCACTTTTTCCAGCTCATCTAGTCTCCCCCCCCAGTCCCTCCCTTTTTTTTTTTTTTTTTTTTTTTTTTTTTTTTTTTTTTTTTTGTGTGTTTTTGTGGTTTTGTGTTGTGGTGTGTTGTGTGTGTGTGTGTGGTGGTGGTGTGTGTGTTTCAGTGTGTTGTTTGGTGTGTGGTTGTGGTGTGTTTGTTTTGTGTGTGTTTTTTGTTGCAGTGGTGTATCTTGTTTTATTTGTTATGGCGGGTTCGTGGAGATATGAAGGTTGGAGATAAAAAACCTTGTTGGACGGTAACATACATTTCAGAGTGTGTAGGGGAGAGTCAATTGCCCTGTTTCGTGTTTCCTTGTGTGGAGAGAGGAAGCGGAAAAAAGGGCTCACAAAGAGTCACGTGCATACACAAACTATCCCCAGGCCCAGAAAAGGGGGGCGTTATGAAAAAAATGGATGGTAATTTTCAGAAAAGCATACAACACTTTTAGGGGATCAGCAAAATATGCTGACAGCTCGGTCATGTTTTCGTAGTCGTCTCGAAACAATATTTGTATAGGGTGAACGGAAGTTAACTCTGGGCTGATTTTAACAATAGCAAAAAACTTATGTAACTTAGAATTATGGATGGAACATAATGAATGTTAACATAATGGGTTTTAACGTAAAGCATTACGAATTATAAGTACAAATCAAATTTTTTTAATGGTTTGGGAAATTTATCGATTGATCTGTATTTTTATGCACCTATGGGGTTTGAGGAAGAATAAATATATATTTTCAAGGGGAAAGTAATTAACAGCAAAGCAAATCTGGCCACCAGATCTTATGCTAAATTCTCAAATTCGAAGGGGGAAAATGAACACAAAAAAAAATTCTGAAAAAAAGATCATGTAAAAAAACCCCAAAAGTTACAATTCATCATCTTGAAATTAATTAAAAGGCTTTTACATTTTAAAAACCCCAAATTTGCAAGGGTAAGATTTACATATGCAAATGGTTATTCTTTTGGGGGGATCGAATTCCCTTTCAATGGCTAACCAGCCTTTACTAAGGAAGATTGAACGAGTATCTACAAAAGAGCTTTTGGGTTTCTCATTACTTGTCGAGTATGCAAAAAAATAATAACATCGGGTTGATTATTGGCTGGTTTTTGAGGTAGAGGGCACAAGTCAAGAGGATTGTCAGATCTGTCCATTTGTTGGGGACAATATCACAACTCGTGTACTAAATTCATTATTAAATGTGATTCTTTATCTGACCAGTACTAATTTTTTTCCAAAAATTATATTTATTTCCATTGATATGTTCAACTTCGATAAGGCAACCTTTTTTCAGTTGGCATTGCTTTTTTTTTGTTTAAATTAGTCCATTTTTCTCTAACCCCCCCTTTTTAAAACTTTTGTCGGTTTTAGCATGGCTATTAGTTACCTAGAAATTCTGCTGTTGATTTATAAAAGTGTTTCATGGATTCTTCAAAAAAAACACTTTGAGCTAGTTGGTACCAAATTTTCAAGAATCTCATTACGAATTCACTCCATTATTGTTACTAAACTTAGGGTTTTTGGTTGCCTGCAGTTTTAAATGCATTTTTTAAAAATGTTTAGTACTTCCTGGCAGTTTTTATCTGAATGGGAACTAACTCAAAAATTTTTTTGGTGAAATGGTTTTTACCATAAACACAGTGTTTGTTGCCTTGGAGGGAACATTTAAATTGGGTTTTAAAAAAATCTAGCGCAACTCTTTCCCTGGTTCGCTAGTATTTGGATAAAACCTGGTTGGTTAGGACCATTGACATTTCCTTTATGCGCTACAGACACTAATTTTTAACATACTCGGAAATTCAGTTGCCACACGTGGCCAAAAGTATTTCATTTGGCCTGTTTAAGAATTATCCATACAGGGTGCGCAAAAAACCTGTAACATCATTACTAGCTGTTTGAGCTACATTCACTAGTGATGTGGGAAATTTAAAAAGGTATAACTCTTCTGCTTGGAGTACCCAAAACGGTTTCGAATACATAAATTTTGATCATGACAAAATCACTAAAGGGTGCTGGTGGGGTTCTCAGCCAGAATAAGTTTTTCCTGGAGCAGGGAAACAAATATACCCGACCATATGGGACTTTTTTTGGGCATTTTTTCATCCTCGGCCAGTAAATGGAGGGGCTGCAGTTACTATTCTAACGTGTCCAAATAAAGCTCTGTGAAATACATTGGATTTGCCCGGTAAATGTTCAAAAATGGGATTGAATTATTGGAAAAAGTCAAGGTCCATCTGGTAACCTTCCAGAAGGTTGTTTATTCTGGAATAAAGGTTTTCAGTGGTGCATGGGTTTTCAAGACATAACAGGGTACTGGTAAATAATGTCTCGGAAGTGTTTATAAACCATACTATTCTAAAGCTTCTTGCTCCGTTACTGTATAATTATGTTCAGCCCCTTGTAAGGAACTCTATACAAATGAACTGAGTTGATTGCCACCAGTTTCTAGGTAT